>JACEGR010002947.1:0-115692 GCA_014170235.1 Listronotus bonariensis
ACTTACGTGATGGCAAAACGCTAGGGAGTTTTTAAAAAACAATTTATTGTCTTCAGAGTAGGAATACAACTGACTGTTTATACAATTTTACTTATATTTATAAACTTTAAAAAGCTGATATGCAAAAATGATTCTTTGAATTATTTTTGCTGACCTTATTTCTCATGGGAACATAACTCCTCCGCCCTTAGCTAAAAACATACCCTAAGGGTGTGGTTTTTACAAAAAAAATTATTAATAATAAAAATTATAAATGTTATACAGTAAAACCTAAACCTAGATTATAATATTATTATTTTCATCGCATTTAGGGCGTTTAGAAAAATACTTAGTTTTAAGCAGTTTATAAGCTGAAAAAAGCAAGATGATTAAAATGCATATATATAATAAAATTGTCCAAAAACTAATTCGATCAACTGGTATTGGATTGGTTAGTTGATTGATTCGTTTCTTCTGTTCTTGAAGCATGGCTGAAAGTTCCTTGGTTTCTTTCAGGTTGACGACATCCAAGTCCAGCGTGGGTGGATTGAAAATTATTTCTTCTTGTCGATAATAATTTTCGGGTAGGTCCAATATTGGCAATGAGACGTCTTTGTAGGTTAAGCGATTTGGCTTATAACTTCGTAGAATAAACGATTTGATTTGAAGGCTGCATTCGTTGGTTAATTCGATTAGGTGAGAACCAACCAGTGGCGTGTTGTCTCTTGAATTTTTGCAAGTTATCGGTACAATTAATTGATTGGGTATGGTAACAATCCATTTTCCATCAGTTATTTTGGTAATTTGAACTTCATTCAATCGGATACGAAATGGTTGACATGTAGTGGTGTTTGATTGATAGGTTATCAGCTGTACGGCACATGGAGGATTGGTGCTTATGTAGGCTGTATGGGCTTCTTTGCAGAGGTATTCATAGGGTAGTAGCTGGGTGCAAACTTGATCCATATAAGAATATTTTGTATTGCTAAGTGCAAGGTAAGGTTTTGTGGTAGGTTAAAGGTAAAATTCGGAAGTTTGGTTACTAGGAATCGGTAATGGATATAATTGATAATAGTGATAAATATCTGATTCGACTAATGGTAATTCTAAAATAAAAGTGATTACAAATTCCTTTGAGTAACTCTTAATTTCAATAATTTT
Source organism: Listronotus bonariensis (assembly GCA_014170235.1). Lineage (NCBI taxonomy): Eukaryota > Metazoa > Arthropoda > Insecta > Coleoptera > Curculionidae > Listronotus > Listronotus bonariensis. The sequence continues at coordinate 1,141 of JACEGR010002947.1, forward strand.
TTCAAAGTTTAAAACATTCTCTAAAGTGGCTTCTAGAGGTAATGCATCTAATACTAACTGTTTTTTAAAACCTTGAATTTCTTTTATAAGTTCGATTGGATTTACAATAGAATTATGAAGTGTGTTTATTTTTGCAAAAGAAATAGCTACTTCTAATTTTTCAAAAATATCAAAGATAGTTTGATACATCATCGATATTTGATTAATCACTACATGTATTCGAAAATATTCATGATCGGTACTTTGGTGAAGGGCTACTTTTTTAATAGTCTCTTCAACTTGCATTATTCTTGATTTTAATATTAATTGGTTATGTGAAATATTTGAAATAGTATTTTCAAATGTTTTTATTGATTTTTCTAAAATAGTAATTTGATTGAAAGATATTTCTTTTAATTTATTTTGATTTTCTTGTAATTGTTTTATTTGTTTATCGTATTGTTCAGCGTCTGTTTGATCAAGATTACCTGTTATGCATTTAATTATGGAGCCAAGAGGGTTAAAAATACCACGTTTTTGTCTTTTTATTATTTAAACTTGGATTTAATTGATTAATTTGATTTTCGATTCTTTTTTCTAGGGCCAATAATGGTATAAAGAGTTTTTATATTCAGCCATATAAATAGAATTATTTTGTATATTATTTATTAAGTTTTTGGCAAATTTTGTAAGTGTATTAAATTCGGTAATTATTGGAGATAAATCATATATTTGTATTAAGGACCAATGATTTGATTGGATTTTTACGGTTCTAATTTATAGGGAAGGAGTCCTGGGTATTTATTTAAATTGTGGATTTTACTTCGTTTGTTCCGGTGTCGATGAATCGGATACATCTGTAACAATTGGCATTATTTTAGTTTCGTTAACGTGAATTATTTCTTTTCGTTTACTTTTTGGGTTTTCAATTTCAATTTTATTATTTTCAAGAATTTTTGTTAATATAAAAGGACCTAAATATTTATTTTTAGTTTACTTGCGCGATGTGGTGCTTTTTTATAAACTTTTGAACCAATGGTTAAAGTTTGAGGTTTTTATTTTCATTTCGTTTATCAATAATTTTTTGTTTGAGATTTATCGATTGCTCATGGACTTTATCATAAAGAGCTTGCGTATTGGTTTTATGTGTATTTACATATTCCGTAAAAATTTGTGCAGGCAATAATTTCATAGGGTCATTGGACTCTGTGTGTCCTAATACTAATTCATAAGGTGTAAAAGATGTACTTGAATTTATAGTAGAATTATAAGCAATTATCGCATATGACATTAAAGTTATTAAATCTGTTTTATTATCTTTTTCTTTTAAAATTCGGATATGTTCGATTAAGGTCGAATGTAGTCTTTCAACTGGCGAATTCGATTCATGGTGATAAGGTGTGGTAAAATGTATTTTTATATTATGTGTTTTTAATAATTCGTCTACGACGTCATTTTTAAATTCGGTGCCGTTGTCCGCTACAATTTGTTTAGGTATGCCAAAAAATGAAAAGAAATGAACTAAGTTTTGACATGCAGAAACTGCTGTTCCAAAATAAGGTAAGGCTTGTCCAAATTTCGAGAATTTATCTAAAATCGTTAGAAATTTTTGATTTCCTATAATAAAGGTATCAATATGTATTATTTCGAATGGCTTTGAAGGCGTTTCAGTTAATACAAGAGGTTGATCTGGAGGTCTACGATTATATTTGGCTCTTTGGCAAATTTCGCAATTATTAATAAATTTAGAAATATCTGATTTCATTGATTTCCAATAATAGCTTATTTTTAAACGTTTAAGTGTTTCTTGTATTCCGCGATGGTTAGCTTTTCCTTCGTGGGAATATTTTATTATCATTTCGCGTTCGTCTTGTTTTACATTATTTATCAATTTAGAACATTCTATGAGTTTAAAATTGCAAAAATGTTGTGACAAGGCTTCTTGAAAATTAACACGAAGTTCTTTAGATAAGAAATGTATGTACGTGACTTTATCTTTTAAATGCTCTTTGAGAAAATTTGTAATTGCGTGGGTATTAGTTGGAAGTGTCGCATGTATTATTCGGTTTCCATCAAAGTTCTCATACTGAGATTTTACATAGGCGTCGTAAGGAGATTTTTAACAATAAATTGATTTAATTTATTATTGATTATTTCGTCTAAAATAGGGATTTCTGACTTTGTTTCGATTGCGTCAGTGCTATGTACAGTATCGGTTGGGTTTACTTTAGGCGGTTTAATTTGAACATTTTCTAAGATTTTAATTTTTGAAGTGGATGGATTCGATTGATTTGGTTGGTACGATTGTTCGATATCTTCGATAATTTTACTAACTTCGTTAGGATCTATTTTTCAGGGTTAAATTGTTCAATACTTTCGTCAAGAAATTTATCGATGTCATTATTTATATCGCCGGGATTATTTTGTGTAGACTGCGTCTCTAACGCGTTTAAATTTATGCGTGATAGTGCGTCTGCGTTTGTATTTTGTTTACCGCTTTTATAAATTATAGTGTAATCAAATTCTTCTAATTTTAGTCTCCAACGTACGAGTTTTGAATTTGGTTCTTTAAGGTTAAACAACCATACAAGAGGTCGATGATCTGTATATATCTGAAATTTTCTTCCGAAAAGATATGGTCTGAAATATTTACATGCCCAAACTATCGCGAGCAGTTCTTTTTCGATAGTCGAATATCTTTGTTCCGTTTCATTTAGTGTACGCGATGCGTAAGCTATTGGGTGATCATTAGGAGGGGTAGATTGAGATAAAACTGCTCCTAATGCAATATTTGAAGCATCAGTTGTCAATACAAATGGTTGCGTAAAATCCGGGTATTTTAGAATAGGTGCGTTAATTAATAAATCCTTTAAATGATTAAACGATTGTAAAAAAGCTGGGGAATGTTCTACTTTTGCGTTTTTCTTTAAACATAAAGTTAATGGTTTTGCTATTTTGGCAAAGTTTTTTATAAATCGTCTATAGTATCCCGCTAGGCCTAAAAATGATTTAATGTCCTTTTGTGTTTTTGGAATTGGAAAATTTTTACAGCACTAATTTTATCAGGATTGGGTTTAACACCATCTTTTGTTATTTTATGTCCAAGATAATCTACTTCTTTGTGTAAAAATTCTGATTTATCGAGTTGGATTTTAAAATTTGCTTGACGTAGGCGTTCAAAAATTGATTTAAGTCTTTGTAAATGTTCCTGAAGGGATGTAGAAAAAATAATGATATCATCTAAATAAACTAAGCATATTTCATTTTGAAATCCGCGAAGTACGTTGTTCATAACGCGTTGGAATGTCGCCGGTGCATTTTTCAGTCCGAAAGGCATTCGTTTATATTCGTAATGTCCTGTATCTGTGGAAAAAGCTGTTTTTGGTACATCATCCGGATCCATTTCTATTTGGTGAAAGCCGTTTGCTAAATCTAATGTCGTAAAATATTGCGCTTTCCCTAATTTATCTAAAATGTCCGAAATATTTGGAAGAGGAAATTTGTCATCGATAGTGACGTCATTTATACGTCTGAAGTCGCAAACAATTCTCCACTTGCGTTTGCCTGAAGCATCTAGTTTTTTTGGGACTACCCAAATTGGGCTACTCCATGGAGAATTTGAATTTTGTATAATTCCGTTTTGAAGCATTTTTTCAATTTGCGAATTGACTTCTTTTTTGTGTATTTCCGGATATCGGTATGATTTAGTAAAAATTGGAGTTTCATTTGTTAAATTTATTTTATGTTTTATTTGATTTGTGAACGTCAATGGTGTACCTTCGCAATAAAAAATATCTCGATATTCATAACAGAGGTCACGAATCGCTTTATATTCTTCCGAATTACAGTGATTTAAGCGTAAATTTTTTAAATTTTGTTTTTGCATTTTGTCTAAATATTCGTTATATTCTGTATCGGTTTCCATTTTTTCCACGAAATTAATTTCGGTTTCTTCTAAAAGTTCAATTTCTAATGGTTCAAAAAATTCGATTTTAATAGGATTTTCGCACGGGTTTGTAATTACTGTGGTGGCATAAGAATTGACAATATTTACAAGTGATTCGGGCATTTCTGCGTTTCCGAAATCTATGTAATTTAATATACCTATTCCGTTTGATTCAGTTACTGGGATTTTAACTTTATGAGTAGTACGCGGTGGTATTATAATTTGCGTAGGCTGCGCCTGTATTTGAGTAGGTGTTTGTTTATTTTTTAAGAGGTTAAATTTGTTTTGATAATATAAAGGTAAATGCACGAAAGGTGTTTCTAGGATTAAATTTCCCAAGTTTATTTTTGCTTGTATTTTAATTAAAAAATCAATACCTAATAAACCGTCAAATTTATCAGAAAAATTAAATAAATAAAATTTATGGTTGCCTTTTGTTTTAAATGAATTAAATATCGGAATGTTCATAACTTCGCTATGTATTGAAGTTGCGTGAGCTGTGCGTACAGAAAAATTTTCGTTTGTAATAAATTGAGGATAGATTTGATATGCTAAATTTGGATTAATAAAACTTTTGCCACTTCCTGTGTCAATAAGAAATTTTGCGTTAATTTCCGGGATAATTATTACAGGAAGATCGGAATGAACATAATTATTTAAATATACTATGTTATGTTGTCCGAATTCTGGGGTAAAGAAAAATTTTCAGTATTATAATTTAAATCAGTATTTGGATCGTATGGGTTATAAGTGTAATCGTTTTCATAAGAAAAATAATTATTTTGGTCAAAATCAATGGTAGGGTCATAAAAATAGTTATTGTAATTATTTTCAATATTCAATTGATCGTTATTATTGGTATTTTCATGATTAGATATTTCATCGATTTTTTCTTTTTCTATTGGTTGAACAGATTGATTAAATAATTCTTGTGCAACCTTTTTGTCTAGGCTGTTGAACTGAATTTGGTTTAATTCTCGAATTGCTCGATGAAGTATCCATCGGTTCGGGTTTATTTCTTTGGAAATTATTTTTTTGTTGTGTGTTATTAAAGTTATTTGTGTGACTAAAATTTGGTCTTACAAATGGTGTAAAAGAAGGTCTGGGCATAAATTGATTTTGAGGCATAAAATTTGGTCTTTGCATATTTTGTTGATATTGATTAAAATTATTAAAATTTGGCTGTCGATTAAAAAATATTGGTGGTCTATAATTCATAAATTGATTTGGATTAAATTGTGGTCTCGGTACGTCATTAGCAGAATAATGACTTTTATTTGAAAATGATTGCTGACTAGGTTTATTTATTTTTTGAGGAGGCATATTTTTATTTGTAAATTGAGACCTATTTTTATAATTAATAAAATTTTCTTCTTCACAAACAAAAGCAATAGCTTGTTCTAAAGAATCAGGATTTTTTAGTCTCACAACTAACTGCATATGATAATTTAAATTATTTATAAAAGTTTTTAAACATAAATCATCATATTGTTGTATTTTTAAAAGTTTAACATTTGCAGGATCATTTGAACTGTTTATTTTAGTAAATAATAGGCTGCGCGAATCTTGAATTCTTAAACCAAAATTTTGAATAGGCTCATTTTTGTCTAATTTCATGCATATGATATCTTGAACTAAACAATCTTCAGATCTTTGATCAGAGAAAGTAGTAATTAAAGCATTTTTAACTAAATTCCAAGAATCTAATTCAATTCTAGAGGCTATTAAATCGGCTGCTCTACCTATTAGTTTACCAATGATCGTATCAAATAAACAAATATTTATAGGATTATTGACATTATTTATGTCTTGGTGATTAAGTAAAAAATGTTCGCAAGATCTTATAAAACGAGAAATTTGTTTTGGGTTTCCATCAAATTGTGGAATATTATCGGCTTGATATCTAATTAAACTATAATTTGGCTGCGCCATTTCAATATTTTGTTGTTCTTGATTTAAATTTTGATTATTTTGAATGTTTAAATCTTGTGGCTCAATGATTGCCAAATTATCAATAAGATTAATTATATCTTCCACTTTGATTGATTAATTGACTAGAGATGTATAAAACTAAGTAGAAAAATTACTAAACCTAAGCTTAAAATTAGTCGAATTGATCTTTTCACTACTTCAAAAAAGGTAAAAGGAATAATTTTGATAAAAAGGATCACTTACAATACTAAGATGATTATTGGTTTTATCTTCATTGATTTCTCTGGAGCCTAATTATAGAGTTTGGACGATGTTTGTTCCTCCCTCTGCACCAATAGGGCTGATGGACGATGCTTGTTCCTGTCCCCTGGTCGGAGTCTATCTATAGAGTTTGGACGATGTTTGTTCCTCCCTCTGCACCAATAGGGCTGATGGACGATGCTTGTTCCTGTCCCCTGGTCGTTGAGCTGATTCCTCCCTGGTCAATGTTGCTTTTTGTTATCCAGGCTTGACACACACGTTCTTTTTTGATCGTTAACCGTTGAAACGGAGGGTAGCACGATTTTCGAAAACAAAAACCCCGTTTTGTATCGATTTTTCAATCAAAACAACCCCGATCAATCCTACCGACTGCGCCACTTACGTGATGGCAAAACGCTAGGGAGTTTTTAAAAAACAATTTATTGACTTCAGAGTAGGAATACAACTGACTGTTTATACAATTTTACTTATATTTATAAACTTTAAAAAGCTGATATGCAAAAATGATTCTTTGAATTATTTTTGCTGACCTTATTTCTCATGGGAACATAACTATATTGTGTAAGGAACTCGAAATATGACAGGTCAAAGGTAAAAAAACCAGTTTTTTGCGAATATCTCGTTTCCTTTACTTTTAAATGCATTTATATTTATTATACAACTTGTAGAACACGAAATTCTTTACAAATTTGATTTTAAGCATTTTTTCGTCAGACCAATAAATCCGATAATAGAGGGCGCAGTGTGTAAAGTACTGTATGTACATACCATAGCACGCAATCAATCGTGATTTTTAGTCTAATATGTAATCTTTTAACTATTTGCTAAATATCACGATTAATTGCGTGCTTAGGTATGTACATACAGTAAAGTGCTTTACACTCTGCGCCCTTTATTATCGGATCTGTTGGTATGAAAAAATGCTTGGAATCAAATTTGTAAAGAATTTTGTGTTCTACAACTTTTATAATAAATATAAATGCAATTAAAAGTAAAGGAAACAAAATATTTGCAAAAACTGATTTTTTTGACCTTTGACCTGTCATATTTCGAGTTCCTTACACGATATCATAGGGGATTTTTAGGAGAGTATTTTTTGTACCAAAATACAGGTATGTACAGATATTCAGCTTATTCCGTAAGATTCAGAGGTGAAAGAGTAAGTTAATTGGGCTAGCAAATAATTTGATCAGTCCAATTTGGCATGACGTTTTCGCACATTTGAGTCGGTATACAAATAAGATTTCACACCAATCACGATAAAATAGAGGTTAAGTAGTTGCCCTTGTTGCCCACTATCAATTTTTAATTTATTGGGTTGGTAGTTTTGAAGTTTTGCATCAAATATTTGACGAAAAATGACGTATTCTAATTCTTTAAACAAATTTGACAAAGGCAACCTTAAATTTCTTTGATATCAAATTTTCTGTTTTACATTATCAAATTTATTCAAGGTAACTTTGGTCCGACTTATTTGACAAGAAGTTTGATAAGTGTAAAACCAGCTTATAAGTTTAAAAATTTGCTTGCGCGTTGTCTACAATTTATAACATCGATGAATATATATTCCCATTACTTTAGCAAACAAATCAATCTTGGTGGGTGAAATATGGGTTCAAATTTAATTCCAACCCACCGTTTGTTTTGTGTTTCGATAGAAACAAATTGATAGGTAAGTCATATTTCTACCTTCAGTTTTATTTTTATCCACGACAAACATTAAGAGAAATACAAACTTTCGCCTTTGCATTTTTCATAAAAGTAATTGACGTGTTGTTAATGGTGATACTGTTATTAGAGGTTAAACTTTTTTTATTTTCTTTTTTTTTTTGTATTAAAATAAAGTGGTCGAAGAAAATTTCGCATCGAACAGCTTTTTATTTACACACCTAATACATTTTCAAACACTGGGGTAGTAAAAAATAGGCAAATTTTAAATATTTTTTAAGGCTCTCCGCACATGGGTCGGTAAAACAGTGACAAGAACGTGATTTTTACAGGCATCGACAGCACGTAGGCATATTAGCGTGTTCGATCTCAGCAATCCGCGTCCTTTAGTAAACAAATGCAATACAGAACGGTTCTGTATTTTGTTTACAGTGTGTGATTCATGATGTGATTGTGTCTGATTATTACACGGGAAAATTATTGTTAGGTACGTCAAGAAATTTTTGTACCAAAGATGGATTTGTTTAATATTAGATTTGTGGACGAGGTTAAAAAACGTCTTGTACTTTATAAAATAATAATATTTGTGAAATTTACACAGAAAGAGCTTGGAATGAAAAAGCAAAACAAGTCAACCTGTCGGGTAAGAAAATATTTTATTTTTTTTCTTTAAAATAATGTTCGGTAGGCTTTTGGGAACTTGTCTTAGAAAGCTCCCATATAACATTTTTGCCGGCGTTGTACATTTAATTTACTGGCATTGCCAACACTCTTTAATGGCAAGGCATTGGCAAAAAGGTATCAAAAAGACGCGAAAGTGGGCAATTGGCCGTTATTAGGCCACGTGTTGCAGATAAAGTAATGGCATCCGTCATTAATAAGTTATTGGCAAAAAATGCGTTTAAGATGATGGCATCCATCATTAATAAGTGATTGGCAAAAAAATAACAAAAAGACACGAAAAAGTGGGCAAATGCAGATCCTCCCAAGCAGCAAGCTGACGTCTTTTTGACGAAAATTATCGCATATACTTTTTTAAACGCTAAAATGATGCGATATTTTATTTGAAAATTAAAATAGAAAATGACTCCTTACTGCATGCAATTTCCTTGCAATGCAAAGTAGCATCTCTCGGAACACTGTCCAACTTGGAGATGCAGATTTTTACACTGGCCGAAGATATTTCTTTCAAAGCTAAGTGAGATCACCTACCGCAGACCGCTCTCGAATTATTTTTGTTTAATGGGTACGGTCTAGACGATAAAAAGCGAAGATATTGTAGAAACGTAGTAGTTTATTGTCCATTACGCCATCTATCGGTATGTCAAAAAACTGTTAAATATATATAATATTTTTTATTAACACGTCTTTAAAACTTTTAATAAAGTTTTAAACAAAATGTTTACAGCTCCTAACAGTCTACTTAAATATCTTGCCTTCTCGACTAGCCATCACCAATTAATCACACAACACACACTTATTAGGTAATGAATACATTTAATTATGTCTATTAAAAAACTTTTTTCTTTAAAAAGAAACTAAAAAGCTAGAAAACCACGTAGAAAACAAATGCACAAAGCGGTCACCTTCGGTCGAAATTAACGTAGCTAATTTTACCATCATTTTATTTTTATTCGCTCCAAAATACTTAATAAACATTTTGTTTGACCTAAATTTTATTTGCATGATTTTTAACAATAAAATGTTATGAAAAGGCCATTTCCTTTAAATTATGTAAAAAACATAAAATAATGTTGTTTAGCTGCCATTATAAATAAAACAGATCAAAAAAATTGCTTTAATGTTAGTTAAATACCAATGTTAATAATATGGTTTAAAAAGTATGAATATGCGTTGAAGGTTTGCCTTCAAAAATCCAATATTTATTTGCCTGCAACAAAAACGCGTGCTTTATTTAATCAGGATTGGTATGCCGCCATTTTTGTATGCTTGCAGGCAATTCTCCTGCATGTAAAATTTATTGGCAATTAAGTGTTTATTTAGGGTTGACTTTTTAATGCGTATAAGATGTTGGCATAATATTGCCACCAATTGCCAATGCTTTACCATCAATGCCAATATGAAAAATGTACATTTCCGGCAAATAGTGTTTGCTGGGCTCTATTATAACACTCTTTGACCTGGTGGGATAATCCAAAGGGGTAGTTGTATTTTATTCTATTTTATTGTTTTTTCTTGGTTTTGGTCCCTTCAGGTCCAATTCACCAGCTCTCCCTCCTTCCGGACTATGCTTTCCAGGGCTTCGTCGGCGGAAAATCTGGATAATCGAGCTCGTAGCTCCCAGAAATTAAAAAAGAAAACAAAAATAGTTTTACAATAGATTCAATGCATAAACTGTCAGCTGTCAAACCAAGAGCCGCTACTAGTGTTACGTATAACCTTCACTTTCACTACTGACAGTTTCCATGGCACGCCCATCCATTTCCCGCCATTTAAAAAATAACTCGTGTTCACTACCAAACAGGATATACCATCAGCTTATAGGAATCTTCGCTCACAGCGCTTCGATCCAGAAGGAAGATGCCGTCAATTTAGCGTGACTCTTTCATTGATCCATGAAGGTAAAAACGTCCGTACGGCACCTCTAACCGCTACCCCGGGAAGAACTTTGTAGTCCTCTACGTACGTCCGCACTGTCCGGAGGTCAAACAAAGAGTCCAAAGGGGTAGTTTTTGCTCCGTTGCGGTCGAGTTCGGGAACATCGGCGCTTTCTGATCGACATATGATTTCATTGGCTGAAAATATAGTAAAAATTGACTCTTAAACATGTGCTTGTCTGTGTACGGTTGACGCCACTTCAAACACGACTTCACCGACCCATGTGCAGAGTGCCTAAACCGCTTAAGCTGTATTTACAAAATCTTAACTTTTATATCGGCACAGTTGCCAGATTTCTTAGTTTTGTGCTCCAGCTATTTTTTTTTTTTTTTTTGGTTTTGTAAGTAAAATAATCTATTTATTTTAATCGCATTAAATTGGGTGAGTCAAATTAAATATGCCCAAAAAATTTAAATTATTTAATATTTACGAGTTGCTGAGATATGACAACTCGGAATTATTTCTTTAATCTCTACCTATTGATATTCTACACGTCTCTTTTCCACGCATTATCAGTGTACCCTTCGACTTAGCTGATGCTGTATTTGCCTGCTCATGTTTAATATTAACTCTTTTTCAAAGCGGTATAAGTCAACCTTTTTTAAACCGACAATTTAATTTGTACCTTGTGTTTGACCCCACTTTTTTATCTTATTTTTTACTTTTTATATTAATAGACAAACTGTAGTGCAGTAGAAAATTTGTAGTTATATTATTTAAGAGAATTAAATTATTCGAAGGCACTGTGCCTCTAAAATTTAAATTTTGGCACACTTAAGTATGTAGCACGGAAACGAATAATTTTAATACCGAATGCCATTTGTGGGAGAGCATTTTATATTTTCTCATCTTCGTGTGAGCTTAACCGCAAGTAACCTTGACTGTGGTAAGCTCTTACATTTAAAATTGCGGCGATAAAGTGGCTTTCTTTGTGATTCTTTGATTGAGCAGTTTGCGCAAGGAAATCGACCCGTAATGTACTACCAGCGATTTTGTAGACTAGAGAGGACAAGTTTAAAATACCAATTACCAATAGTTTTCATCACCTACGCGAAACAAAAGTTACATTTCAATGGCGAAAAAAAGTGGAATGGACTATCGGTAGTATCGGACATAATTTATCAACGCGTTGTCTGGGCTCCCATTCGGTGTTCAGTGAGCACGGTGAGGGGCGCTGAGTCAATTTCGCATTTTGTCATGGCTTTTAAATACGCATGCTCGAAAACGTACTGATTTGTTTATTGCGCGAGACCGTAAAAATCCCAAAAAGCTTCCATCCACTGACATGGAGATTGACAGATATAAATGTCAAACTGACAGCTGGGCGCCATTTCAAAAGAAAAATTTATAGGAAAGGGGTCTTGTGGCACATCATTTTAAAGCTCCTGACAAGTACTTTACAACCCCAAAATATAAAGTGAATACCTTTACCTCTCAATAAATGGCGGTACTTTAAAAATTACCAAAATACCTGATTTGGTTGGCCATATCCCCAAAACTAATAAGGGTAGATATACCTTATGTGGTATTTTCTAAAAGATCTTTTAGATATCTTTTTAATGATAGAATAATATACGTTTGGGTCATTAAAAAAATATATACTTTTGTCCTACTGTATTATCAATATTACCATTAAATAAATTCTTAAGAGAGCTTTAAGAAAATACCACATTAAGTGTATCTAACCTCATTAGATTCTGAAAAACGGTCATCTAAATATGGTATTCAGATAATTTTCAAAAAACCGCCATTTTGTAGTAGGTAATGATATTCACTTTATATTCTGGGGTTATAAAGTACTCGTCAGTAGCTTTAAAATGATGTGTCACAAGACCCCTTTCCATTTCATTTTTCTTTTCAATATGGCGCCCAGTTAGTTTGACATTTATATCTGTCATTTCCTGTCTAAAATTTGGTTTATGTTGTCTCACTAAAGTCGTTAAATTTTTATTAAAAAATACCAAGCAATTCAAAAGTTAAGAGCGGGGTCCTGAATGTAGACAAGCACTGTATATGACTTTTTAGTACAATTGTTTATCAAGTATTGGGGCCAGAAATGTAATATTAGTTTTCTGCAATTTACCTAAGGTCGGTGGGAGCTAAAACAAAACTGACTACGGATTCGTTATTTTCAAGTGGCACAATGCGTATAGTTTATTTAAAAATACAAGGAGTGATCAATAAGTAATGATAATCAGTATGAAACAGAAATATTAGGTTAAAAAAACTATTTTATTTTTCAACATAGTCTCCTAACAAGTTAATACATTCTTTGTCTTGATCCTCCAAAAATGCCTCTACTGCGGCCATCACTTCACTGTCGTCCTCAAATTTTTGCCCCGGAGGTGTTCTTTGAGCCGAGGAAAGAGGTAGAAGTCACTGGGAGCTAGATCTGGCGAATAGGGTGGGTGTTCAAGCAGTTCGAACCCCGTTTCTTGAATGGAAGCCATCGCAACTGCGGCTTTGTGAGCCGGGGCATTGTCTTGGTGAAACAGCACTCCAGCTCTCAGTTTACCACGTCTTTTCGACTTAATAGCCTCTCGTAATCTTCTTATTTGGTCTGCGTAGTAAGAGCCTGTTATAGTAGCCCCCTTTTCCAAATATAGCCATCCATAATAATTCCTTTAGCATCCCAGAAAACAGACGCCATAACCTTTCCCGCTGAACTTGACACTTTGAATTTCTTCGGCGTTGGTGAAGAGGCTCGTTTCCAAGTCATTGATTGCTGTTTGGTTTCGGGATCAAAGTGGTGGATCCAAGTCTTGTCCATGGTTACAAAACGCAGCAGAAAATTTTCCTTTTCGGACTGGAACCTTTGAAGATTCACCCTCGAAATGTCGACTCGTTTCTTTTTTGCTCGTCGGTTAACATTCTAGGCACCCAACGCGCAGAGACCTTTTTCATATGCAATTCGTTGACAATGATTTTTGAACGCTGCCATACGAGATCCCTGTAACCTCAGCTACATGCCTCACGGTCACTCTTCGATCGGCCAACACGATATCTTCCACTTTTTTATGTTTTCTGCAGTAAGAGACGTGGATGGGCGCCCCTCGCGATGTTCATCTTCAGTGGAGGTTCTTCCCAGCTTAAATTCTTTTGCCCAACGTGCGACTGTGGAATAGGGAGGGGCAGAGTCTCCCAATGTTTCCTCTAAGTCGCTGTGTATGTCTTTGGTAGACATTTTTTTCAGGCAGAGGTACTTGATGACAGCTCTTACTTCATTTTTCTCCATTTTCATGTGTTCTCTTCGACAGTTCGTATTCAAATGAATGTAACTCCCAAAAATGACGACCTAAAAAAAAATTTTTGTGAAAAAACTAGTGAATATATAAGCTAGCGAATAAATAATAGTTCGGATTTTTGTGCTTTCCAGAAATACTCGATTATCATTACTTATTGATCACCCCTCGTATTTACACAGTTCATTATTAATGGGGTGATGTACTTTTTTTTCTTTTATTTTAACCTTATAAAGAAAATATCTGCAACCTCTTACACTTGAAATTTCCTAATTTTTCTCTGTCCATTATCTCCCCGCCGATAATCATCATTCCGGCTTCTCAGTAAAAAGTGGAAATTTTTAAGCACAATTATCCCATTATAAATTTGTTAAAGGTACTTTGCAAAGCGTTCATTGATGCTGTTTTTAAAGTTGTTTTTGTAATTAGAGGAGCTATAGAAGTGCGTAATAAGACCGGGTTTTGGGTTAATTGACTTTTTGTTTGTAATAAAGTCAGTTTCCTAAAAGGGTACACTTTCTAATAAAAGTATTTTAAAACTTTTCTTATTATCCACCAAAAATAAATTTATAAAAATCTTAATTAACTTTTCAGTATTTAATCTGGGCCAAAATAGCATTGGTTTTAAATCAATCGATAAATAACATACAAATACACGACAAAAAAAAAACAAGACAATCACAAAATTAATTAATAATAAACATTCCAAAAACCTTAAAATTCAATTTTCTCCTTTTAAAAAATTGTGACATAAGGGGCTGTTCAAGTATTACGTTAACAGATTAATACAGTTATTAACCCCCTTCTCCCCATGTCATCAAAAGTAAGAAAATTCTTACCCTACCCCTCCCATGCTTACGTGAACATTTGTATATGTATTTTTTTAAATGTATTTTGTCTTTTTTATTGTTTTATAAGCAGCAGTTATAATTCTATAAATAAGAAAATAGGCGTATGATAGAGGACTTTAACGCACATAAATATTAATTTAAACAAACTTAACTGACGTATTCAACATAGACCAAGGTACAAACATTACAACATTAATTAATATTACGAACAAACCAAACGTTCTTAAAGTTTTGGGTTTGTATATTAATGTTTACATCAAGTCATTCAAATACAGAAATAAAATAAAATAACAGTTTATTATTGTGACCAGTCGACAGAGTCAATCATAAGAAATAAATCTGTCTTATGAAGTCAGTAGAGACATTTTGCACCCCTTATTTTGCAATTCCGTTGTGGTTACCGTTATTCTGAGACTGCGCAGTAAGGCAAACATGATCCGTTATCGTTATTAACCATACCGGACTCCTTTAATTACGGATGAATACCGAAGAGCTTATCGTTATCGTTATTGTTAAACTGCGTGGTTGCCAGATTGTAGAAATTTTAATATCAATTATTTAAAAGGTTAAAATTTTAATGTCGTATTAAATTAAATATCATTTATACATAGTCTCTAGCGAAAAATCTATAGCAGTAATAAAAATGAAATAGTGGTAAGAAATTAAAACGGACTTGCACTTTTACGGATATTCTAAATCAGTAATTAATTTAGATGTCACAATCTGGCACACTTGCTTTTTATTCTACTACCAAACCTAACCTTACTTTTTGTGTTTTGCTTATACTGTATTGTTGGTATCTACTTTAAAAAACGAATTCAATAGAAGTGTTTGCATATATTTAAATATTAATTTATATCGTATGAAGAATAAAAGTAAATACTGGCAATGCAATGGCATAGGCAAAAATAAGGTTATGTGTCGAAAGCGCAGACGCAAAATAAATTTCTTAAAAGAGGCTGCAAAATCTCTGTCTAAAACTGCCGCCGTAAGCGTTATGTTTAATAACGATAACCATAAGGAGGCCAAAAAACGTCTATTATTTTAAGAGGTGCAAAATGTCTCTAATAACAAAATTGCTTTAAAAATAAAAATTAAAAATTATAAAAAATCTATTTCTGCTTGTATTACAAAAAAGAAAATATGGTACAGTTTTTCTCTGTAAAGTAAATTAGTCCTATATAATTCTGCATCTAACTATTGTCACAAAATCAAATTTATTTTATCTTAAAATTTTACGGCTTATCTCATAAATGTACACCTATGCTTTTCTACATACTAAAATAAAAAAGCAGATTTACGATTACCGAGAACAGAAAACTAACCTACCCTACCTTATATGACTTACACATATTGTATGCAAATACAAGAAATAAGACACCGAAAATAAATTTTCCCATTTGAAATAAACAACACAGTTATAAATTCTATTTTGTAATTTCGTTTTCAATTTAAATGTATCTACGTTAAAATAAGTTGTAGGTATGTAAATTGTGTGATTTCCTTTGTTTTCCTGCTTTTAGCGATCGACCGATACACGTACAAATTTTAAAACTCGATTTGCAGTATACAGTGTGTGACTTTACCTGTAATTTTTTTACATATAATATTTTAAAAAAGTAATTGTTAAAAAAATAATTTTTGCTCTGTTTACGTTTTTATTTATTCTAAATATTTTGTGTTACATTTTGTTTTTTTTTTAACAGAATTTAATAATACCAATTATCAGGTTCATTATCATAAATAATATCTTGCACTATTTAATTTTCTTCTGATCTTAAATGCACTATTAAACTTTTTTTTATTAATCCTTTTATTCTTACCTAAAAATCAAACTTAAAATATACAATTTATTTTCATCCTTTTTAAAATTTTATATGTGCGGCGGCTTTTAAGCAAAGAGAATAGACAAGGATAGAGGATCAATCGCCGTTTCGAAAAGTGGCACAATTTGAAGAAAGCGTCTGCGGGATGGCAGGGCATGCGCATACGCACTCCCAATGTCAAAATCGGCGGTATATTCAAAAACATTGATTTATTGAGTAAATATACATAAAACATTAATAAAAAGTGTAAAATGTGGTTTATACTGAAATTTATTAATATTTTAATGACTAAATATTGGTAATTTAGTGCTAATGGTGTATTAAAATCTATTTGGTAGTAGACTATTTTTTTCTTAGATTGGAATAGGTTAATGTGGAAAAATGTATAGGTATAAATTTTAGGGAAATGAGAACTGAAAATAAAGAATTATTTTTTGAAAACTAAACTTTTATTGCGAGATTACTTATTTAGCATAAAAAATGGTACTAAATGTAAAAGAAGTGTATAATTTTAAGAAATATATGAAAATAGCATGCTCAAACTTACCAACCAAATAAATTTTAGATTTATGTTGATCCTATTTAGTTGAAAGGTATTATAGTCTTTAAGTTAATATTACCTACTTATACTAAGAAAAGCGTAGTAGGATTTCAGTTTCCATAGGCCACTGTGCTTGGTCCATTTTATTCGATATCTACATACTTGTTTTTTAGGTATAAGGAAGCAGATAAGATTGTAGGTTTTAATTAACAATGAAAATTTAAGTTTCCACATTACTGGATACCTATTTTGAAATAAAATACTTTTGTAAAAGAAGCTCAAAAATGCTCGTTATTGCAGAAAAAAATCCTAATCCTAAACATCTTTTTTCCACAAATTTTCAATATTGACAAAAATAAGTGTACTTTCCTCTTAACATAAATTTATATTTTTTAAGATATTTCATATACCTACCACTGAAAACAATTAATATCGAATGGTTAAATTTTTTCGTAAAATTAGTAAAAAGTTTGCCTTATGGTACTAACTTAAGTAGACACACTCTATATCTTGGTTTGTACCTTAACTGGATCAGTTATTAAGTTTTTTAAGTGTTTAGGCTTTAGGCCTTTTAATTTTTTCGCTTTAGTATAATTTTTATCACTATTAATACTTTTTAAACTGATCATTTGTCTGACTTTTACAGTTCAAGCAAATTTTTTAAATAGAGAGTGACGCACACAGAAATCCTCTATTGGTTCATTGTGCAGCAAGATATTCATTAAATATATTTTACGGATGTATATAAAATATTAATGTATATAATGTTTTGTTACATAAATAAATCCTAGATAAAGTGTTAATTTGTTTTTATTCAAAAAAACAACGTAAATAATTTAAAAACCCATAAATTTCCACAAATTTTGTTTCAATAATTTATATCTATAACACAGGTCACACGTAAAATCAAACCGAATAAAACACAAAACAAATATACAGCCACAACAATCACAAAACATCAGCCATATTGAACATGTGAAAGTCAAGAGTTTTGACATTTATAACAGCCAATAGCAAGCCGGAAAAACAATCTCCCATGCGCATGACGAGTAATCCCGCTGTGTTAAGTTAACCATCAAACCGGTGAAAGTTCGCAAGATATTTGGCTGATAGTATTGATTCAGACACAAAAATGTTACGTAAAAAGTGCGTACTGAAACAAAAAATTCTAAATAAATCCATACTTTTAACCAAGCACGTCCTTTTTACCAACGTTAAGCAAGAATAAAATAAAACTTTGACGAGCTCTTTTGGTCGCTGAACACAATCACCAGTCGCAGGTGTGTGCCATTTCTTAGTTGGTGGGGGCAAAATCAACTGTTGCTCTCCCCTTCTCCATGCTCCTTGCTCTAAAGTATCTCTAATACCATTGAAGAAGGTGCAAATAACCATAAATCGATTTGTTAACGTTTTCATTTTGCCCAAATATTTTGTGTTGTTTTTTATTTTCTTACAGATAAATTAAAAACACTAACAGCCACGTCCATTTACATAAATTATCTCCCTTTCAAATAAAACACAATTAAAACCGCTATTAAAAGTCCATTTTTTTAATCGTTTTATTATCACCTACAAATCAGGGACAAAATATTTTATTTATTTTCTTTTTATCCCTTTTACTATTTTATATTCTTTTCTATTTCTTCCTTTACACAGTAAGTCGTGGTTATTGATGTACCGAGGCTCTTTAGCATCTCCAATTCTGTTTAGAGAAGTGCAAATAGGCTTAAATCGACTTGTTTACGTTTTTAATTCTCCCAAATAGTTTTTGTTATTTTATTTTGTTTTACCTCAAAATTTAATGACACCAATACCCACGTCTATTTATATAAATTATATTTCTTTCAAATATACGTAACCCAATTAAAACGCACTATTAAAAGTGCATGCCTTTTAATCTTTTTATTCTAACCCACAAATCAAAGCTTAAATCTTTAATTTCATTTTATTCTTTTTACCATTTTATTTTATTTTCTTTTTCTTCCTTTCTCCGGCTAGTCGTGGTTCCTCGTGTGCTCCCTTTAGCTTCTCAATATCGTTTAAGAAGATGCAAATAAGCAATAAATCGATTTGTTAACGTTTACATTTTCTTTAAATATTTTGCGTTATTTTTATCTTTCATTACATAATTTAGTAGCCCTAATTGGCCCGTCTATTAACACAAATTATATTTTTCTTAAAAATAACTCAACCTAAACGCACTACAACTCAGAGCTTACATCTTTAATTTCTTTTCATCCTTTTACCATTTTATATTCTCCTCTTTTCTTTTTTCATACAGTCAGCCGTGGTTAATGATTGCCGCGGTTCTTTAGCATCTACGATATCATTTAAGAAGGTGCAAAAGGGCTTTGTTCACGATTTCATTTTTCCAAAATATGTTGTGTTATTTTTGTTAACTTATAGTACATAATTTAATAACACTAATTTCTTCAATTGGAGATATGCTCTATATTGGTTAGGCGGATTCATTTATTGGATGGTCTTCTTGTTGAGTACACGCCTGGAAAGAATGGGACCGCTTCGGTCCTGGTCCCGGGGTATAGGGCTGAACAGGGTCAGCCCGTATACCCCGGGACCAGGACCGAAGCGGTCCCATTCTCCAGGCGTGTACTCAACAAGAAGACCATCCACTAATTTCTTCGTCTATTTACATAAATTATCTTCCTTTAGAATATAACACACGTAAAATGCACTAATAAAAGTCCATTCTTCCTTAATCCATTTATTCTCACCCACAAATCAGAACTTAAATCTTCAATTTCTTTTTATTATTTTTACCATTTTGTTCGTTTCTTTTTTATTTTCTACAGTGGTTATTGATGTGTTAAATCTCTTTAAAATCTTCATTACCGTTTAAGGAGGTGCAAATAATCATAAATGGATTTTTACGTTTATGTTTTAAAAAAATATTTTGTGTTTTTTATCTTCTATCACATAATTTAATGACACTTATTATCCCGTCCATTTACATAAATTATCTTCCTTTTAAATATAATCCAACTAAAACGCACTTTTAAATGTCTATTCCTTCTTAATCCTTTCATTCTCACCCACCAATCAGAGCTTTTAATATTCTCTTTCTTCTAATCCTTTTTATTATTTTTTGTTATTTTCCTTGTTTTTCTTTATAAAGCTAGTGGTGGTAATTGATGTTTTACAGCTTTTTATTACGGTTTAAGGAATTGCAAATCTTCATAAATGGATTTACTTGCGTTTTGGTTTTTTCGAAATATTTTGTGGTATATTTTATCTTCTATCACATAATTTTATAACACTAATTAAGTCATTTATTTGCATAAATTATCTTTCTTTTAAATAAAACCCAACTAAAACGCACTTTTTAATGTCTATTCCTTCTTAATCCTTATATTCTTACCCACCAATCAGAGCTTTAATATTCTCTTTCTTCTTATCCTTATTACCATTTTTTGATATTTTTCTTTTTTTCTTCATACAGTTGGTTATGCTTATTGATGTCCTACAGCTCTTTGGGATGTTTATTACGGTTTAAGAAATTGCAAATAATCATAAATGGATTTACTTGCGTTTTGGTTTTTTCTAAATATTTTGTTGTATATTTTATCTTCTATCATATAATTTTATAACACTAATTATCCCATCTATTTACATAAATTATCTTCATTTTGAATATTACACAGCCAAAACACACTATTAAAAGTCCATTCCTTCTTAATCCATTTATTCTCACCCACAAATCAGAGCTTAAATCTTCAATTTCTTTTCATCCTTTTTACCATTTAATAATCTTTTTTCCCCTTAATATAGTTAGTTGTGCTTATTGATGTTCTACAGCTCCTTAGAATCATTATTACCATTTAAGAAGGGGCAAATAATCATATAAATGGATTTTTTTACGTTTTGATTTAAAATATTTTGTGTTATTATTTATCTTTTATCATATAATTTAATAACACTAATTATCCCATCTATTTACATAAATTATTTTCATTTTAAATATAACACAACTAAAATGCACTATTAAAAGTCCATTCCTTCTTAATCCATTCATTCTCACCCACAAATCAGAGCTTAAATCTTCAATTTCTTTTTATACTTTTTATTATTTTATATTCTTTTTTTCCCTTAATATAGTTAGTTGTGCTTATTAATGTTCTACAGCTACTTAGAATCTTTATTACCATTTAAGAAGGTGCAAATAATCATAAATGGATTTCTTTACGTTTTAATTTTAAATATATTGTGTTATTTTTAATCTTCTATCACATAATTTAATAACACTAATTATCCCATTTATTTGCATAAATTATCTTCCTTTTAAATATAACACAATTAAAATGCACTATTAAAAGTCCATTCCTTCTTAATCCCTTCATTCTCACCCACAAATCAGAGCTTAAATCTTCAATTTCTTTTCATCCTTTTTACCATTTTATAATCTTTTCTTTTTCTTCCTTCATACAGTCAGTAGTGGTTATTGATGTGCCGCGGCTCTTTCGGATCTCCAATACCGTTTAAGAAGGTGCAAATAAGGCTTTCAGAAGAGATTAAACGCACCTGAGTATAGAGCGTAACAAATAAAAATAATGGTTTATTTTTATTTATGTATATAATTATTTTTGTTTAAACGTATTTATGTCAATTAGCTGGTTAATTTATAATTATGTATTTGGTATAATCTGGTTTATTTAGTGGATTTTAAAACTATTTTTTATTTAAAACAATACAGGTCGTGAGTCTTGCATAGTAAGGAGAACAATAGCGGTTCTTTGTTTTTGTAGTACTCGGAGGAGAAAGGGGGTGGGGGCAAAAACAGCAATTTTTAAAAATCGTTTGAGCTAACTGTTTGTATTCTTTCATGGCAGTTTATCTATGAAATACTATTTAGTGACGTTTATTTTAAGCTGTTGGTAACATCGTGATTATTACAGCAACTTAGTATAAAACACTGCGTTATTAAATGTTTCTATTGTCAATAAATCACAATAAATAAATAAATAAAGTGGTTGATAACTTTGTTTGCGACAAGGATTTGGATGCGTTAAAATGGCCAAGATTTTTGGCGCCCCAATCCAATAATAAATTAAGTTCCTGTAAAAGAGATATCTGCATCGCTCTGCGTTTGTTTTCCAAGTCAGGTTTAGTGATGGGTTTAGGAACCTGAAAACTGGAGTGAAGGGTACTATCGTCGGTGAAACTATGAATGGAATTAGTTGTGTCGTTGATGTAAAGAAGAAATAATGTTGGTGCCAAAACTGAGCCTTGAGGCACCCCAGTATTTACTTGGTGAAAGCTTAAAGAATCCATGAATTTCTCCAATGCATGGAAGATATTTCGATCCTTTTTGGTAATAGTTTGAACACGTGCAGCTTTTCAGCTCTTTGAAAAAATACCTGTGTCGTAAGAAATTCAAAAGAGCCAAGTTCTCTCGTCAACCCATGACGACTTAAAGCCTAAATAAGCGAGGTAAGCGGAAGTTTGTTGACACGGAACTTAAATACTTAAAGATTTGGGGGGAAGGAAAGAACTCCGCAGGAAGCAGGTTCCACATTCTAGAAACTCTAGGAATAAAAGAATGAACAAAGTGGGAAGTTCGGGCTCTATCCAGTTGTATCGTATAAGGATGCATACGAGTGGCACCACAAGTTTCTCTGCTGGGAATTGTGAGTGGAGGAATTATACTGGACAATTTTTTAGAGCAGTAGTAATGGAAGTACCTATAAAAAAGCGATAAATCCCCACAGCCCGACGATGGGCAAGAGAGGAAAGCCCTTCTGTTAGTAAAGAATCACCAATGAGACGAATAGCTCTTCTTTGAATGAAATATCAAGAATGTTGGGGGTTGTGGGGGATGCCATGCCCCAGCTATAAGAACAATATTCCAAGGGAGGTCGGATTTGGGACACATATAAGTTAAGATGGGTATAAGTTCTGAAACATATTTTTTTAAACCACTGCTGGTATGCATTACAGCCCCATAGGGGTAGATAAGGAATTGTAATTTTAGTTCTTTTAAAGGACTAAAACTTATAGATCTTTTATTTTAGCTTATCAAAGTACTATTTTTGTTTTTCTCACGGTCTGATCTATCCAATAAAAAAGAAATAACAAACCGGCAATGATATTATAGGTTTGTTCCAGCAGGCTGTCAGAAATGTTTGCCACCGTTCGGATTCTGAGCACGTCAAATTTGTCGTTCCAGCAGTGCCATGTTTCTAACATTATACAATTGTTTGTTGTTCCAGCAGTAGTTTTAAGATGTTGGAAACTGTTTGAAAAGTTTGCAAACTTTCTTCAAACATTACTGACAATTTTTAACATAACCTTTCTTGTATTGACGTATAAGCAGTATGCACGCTTTGTTTATTTTTCGTTCCAGCAGAAAACTGTTCCCAACATTTCTGATTAATGTTTGCAACAATTTCTACGGTTTACGATCGTTGCTAACATGTTTCCAACTTTCTGCTGGAACAAACTTTATGTTGACATTTTTTATAAACATAAACCGTGCGAACAGAAGTGGAAGTAATAACGAATTTAGTTAATATTTGCGGCTCAAAGAATGTCGGACCGTTTAAAATTCATTTGTCGTCCGGCGAAGTGCATATAGACACTTTAAAATTTGCATACGCCCATTTAAATGCATATTTAAAGCACCACTAAAAACAACAGGGCATTTTTGCGTCTAGTTGAAGTGTTTATCATTACAAGCAGGGGCGTTACGCTTTTAAATATTGTTTTTATTTAATTTTAAAGCCAATAAGTATTTCTTCCCTTCTAATTTATACACTTTATAGGTGTCCCAAATCCGACCTCCCTTGGAATATTGTTCTCATATCTGGGGCATGGCGTCCCCCACAACCCTAAACATTCTTGATTCTATTCAAAGAAGAGCTATTCGTCTCATTAATTACTCTTCACTTACAGAAAGGCTTCCCTCTCTTGCCCATCGTCGGGCTGTGGGGATTTATCGCTTTTTATAGGTACCTCCATGGTTTCTGCTCTGAAGAATTGTCCAGTATTGTTCCTCCGCTCACGGTTCCCAACAGAGAAACTCGTGGTTCCGCGCGTATGCATCCATATACGGTCCAACTGGACAGGCCCCGAACTTCCCACTTTGTTCGTTCTTTTATCCCTAGAGTTTCTAGATTGTGGAACCTGCTGCCCGCGGAGGTCTTTCCTTCCCCCCAAATCTTCAAGTATTAAAGTCCCGTGTCAACAGACTCCCTCTTACCTCGCTTAAGACACCCACGGTACGTTAGTATTTAGGCTTTAAGCCTTCGTGGTTTGTCCAAAGATAAAAAAAAAGAATTAATATTGTGCACTACTACAGAAAACAAAGGTTTATAGTTAATAGTTTTTGAAATATTGCCTCTAGAATTTTTAAAAAATTCAAAAAAACAATAATATACAGGGTAAAAAAACTCCAGTCCATATTGTTTACATCTTTTCAAGGCATACATTTAATTACACTTAACAAAACAAGGATTCACAAAATACTATCTAAATCACGAAAGAAGACAATTACGTCATACCATAAATTCTACTGAACTAATCAATGGACGTATGTCGCTAATAAGGTCACAATGTAATGACCGCCTACATACCAGTTGTCCAAATTTAGGTTTGGACACTAATCATCAATAGCTTTGTTCGCGGGTCTAGTAATGAACCGAATCTGAACCAGAACCGAACTGGTTTAGAATTGTTTTAAAGCGCATGTCTAGTTATTTATTAGTTCGGAATTTTTGTTTACCGCGAACGATTTTCTATACAGCTGAGGATGTATTGTAACCTAGCCTTTTGGTTAGGATTTTTATGGTTAAATTGGATACTACACAAAAAAAATTAAATTCAAACAAAAAGGTAAATTGTTATACTGTCGAAAGCCACTCGAGGTCTCTCGGCGGAAGACGAGGGATTTCCTGCCTCCTCTCGTTTTTAACATAAGTTTGTGTATTTAACTAAAGATAAAATTCAAACAACAAGAAATGGTAAAATCTTCTAGTATTGTCTATATTCTTTAATTAAATCCTTATTTATTTTATTGCATACATACATTTATACGGAATACAATTAAGAATCCTTTGTTTATATACGCTCAGAATCACAAAAATATAAAACAAATATTCAACAGGTATATTAACCCGTATAAAAAGTGGCAGAAACAAATAAACTGTAATACAACGGTTTATTTCTGTACCACAAAAACAGAAAACAGCTGACCATGTCAACAATTCGCATGAAATTCCGAACTGAACTTTTAGTTCCAACAAAAATCCCAGGACTGCTAATCAGGTTAGGAACCGGTAACGAACTGATTCCATTGTAACCCGCGAACACAGAACTGTTACTAAAAATTCGGGATTTTACTTACCGCGAACGCTGCTTTTTCACTGCGCATGCGAATAGTCCCAGAACCGGTTCAGAATCAAACCCGCGAACAAAGCTAATAATGACAGAAAGATACCTTTTTTTGTTAGTTTAAATACTATATTAGCTTAGTAAGTTCTTTCCAAAATTATACAGAATTAAGATTGTGAGAAATAAAAAAATATTGGCTTCACAATAACAGACAAATAATTTCTAGAAAGTAATAAAATCACTAATGAAATTGTTTAGGGTTTGTACTATTTTATTATCCCTTAACCACTTAAGGGCACTTTTTGTAACGCTGCGCAATATATCATCAATTTTCAGAATGAAACTGTGTTTTTCTTTATTAAACGGCTAAACTAAAAATGTTACAGATAGTTAGTATTTGCAAAAATAAAAAATGAACAGTTTTTTGTTGGTCATAAAAACACGTTTTATAGAGAAGTAAAAAATATTTAATTGTACACATGTATAATATGTAAAAGTAACATTTATTTCTATAAACTAAACCAAAATTACTGCAAAAGTACTTACAAAAAATACAAGTCCTGAAAATTACATTTTTAAAAACATTCAGTACACGATTTTTGCTGTATATAGCGACATTTTTAACTTGGGGTAAGCAAAAAAGGCTTTCTTTTGGAGAATCGTCCAATTTTATTTTCTTAAATGATTTCAAGGTTAAATCTCACAAAAACTTGATCTAATTCGTTGAAATACACCTAGATTTTTACTCTTCTAACAAGAGGTGGGGTAACTCATGTAAATGCAAGTTTTTTGACCAAATCTGCTCTACCATTTTTGTAAGTGCTTCTTATATTTATGATCATCATAATTCTTCTCCATTTTTTTCCGTTTAAATAATTTTACAAGGGTAGCACCAAAGCTTGTAGTTCTTCATAGTATAAGTTTTTTTAATGTTTATTAAACCTTTTTGATTCTGGAGAAGAGCCAAATATTATTTTGTCCAAATTTAAAGTCCCAGAAAACAAATAAACTATAAAAAAGATTTTATTACTTTTTAACATTTTTGCGGAGAAACCGAAGAAGATCAGTACAATTAAATTAAGTGGTGTATTTTTGGTTAAAATATATTATTTTCATAATTTTAAGTTTTTATGGTTTTTAATTATTCAAAAGCGAGATGGTACAAGAAGGCACCCATCAAACTATATCTTGTAGATGTACCATAAGGGTCACTGACTTTCGACTTCTTGGTCTGTTATGTCGTCCCGTTTGCACCATAATAGGAATCATACCGTACGAGATCATGTTTACGATATCATGGGAATTGTTACCATCGGCCTGGCTGCCTGTGCTTACAGTCTTTATATAGGTAATTTTGCTTTCTGCAAGATGTTCGAATTGCTCTCAGACTTTTTGTCGGGTTTTATTGTCTGATTGTGGAATATATTTTGAAATTTATTGGTTAACGAGGGAATCTAAGTGTGTTTCTGGTGGGATTTAGGTATAAAGATAGAGATTTTAAAGTTATAATAGGTTTACTAAGGCAGATAATAAACGTGGTTTGAAAAAATTTTATGACTGGATATAAAGCGTTGTAAGTTGGTTGGGCAGAATTATTAGTGGTTTATGCAGTGTTTTAGCAATTTTGCTAACAATTTAAATGTTTTTGACACTTTTATGTTGGTCACACAACAGTCGCGGAGTAATCTCATTGCTTTTTTGTGTATTTATTATTTATAATTCAAAAAAGGTGATGAGTTAGTTGATTTTGAGGTTTCCTATAGACACTTCAATATCCAGCAAAGGTAACCATGTGTTATTTAAATTAACAGGTATTGATGCTACCCATCTATCTTTATTTAATAATATGTACGCACTTTCTTTAATTTTGCGTTTTTAAATTTCCTATAGACACTTCAATATCAAGCAAAGGTAACCATGTGTTATTTAAATTAACAGGTATGGATGCTACCCATCTATCCTTATTTAATAAATTTACGCACTTTCTTTAATTTTGCGTTTTTAAATTTCCAATAGACACTTTAATATCAAGCGAAGGTAAAGATGGGTCCACATTTAATTCATTCTGAAAGTAATACCGCAAAGTACACAAAGAATGATAAAGTAAAAAACCCTTTTGTGAACAATGAAATATTCAACCCGACGAGTTTCTAGTTCCACGCCACGTGCCACCGATTGTATGGCAAGACAGAGGCGAAATAAGAGGATGTTTTTTAAGTACGTAGGTTTGTTTACTTTATCATTTTTTGTGTACTTGGCGGTATTGCTTTCAGAATGAAATAAATGTGTACCCATCTATAACCATGTGTTTTTAAATTACCAGGTATTGGTGCTACCCATCTATCTTTATTTAATAATATGTACACACTTTCTTTAATTTTGCGTTTTTGAAAACAAGTTTCATTTGCTAAAATACTTGAAGCATTCCAGTTTATTCTGTGATTGTTTTCAAATGCCTGTTGACAAATTATCTGTGTTTTTGATGTATGTTGTGTGTTCTTTTATGCGTTTAGCTAATGGTCTACAAGTTTCACCTACATATATAAAATTTATCACACTCACAAAGGTATTTTATAAATACCATTTTTGGTACTTTCATTGATGTTATGTGGTTAGAGGCGCATTTACATGTTTGCCGCCCGTAGGCTATTTTATTTTCGCCGCCCCTTTCTTGTTCATATTTTTGAAAAGCAAAAAAAAGGTCCTCACTTCCATTTCTTTCAACCTTTCAACTCTGGGTTCAAAATTGAATTCGAAATCCTACAAAATTATTCATAACACATAATCTGCCGCCCCCTAAAAAACGTCTGCCGCCCTCTTAAAAAATGCCGCCATAGGCTTCAGCCTACTCAGCCTTTTGGTAAATGCGCCACTGTATGTGGTTTTGTTTTTATTCATTGAGATCTTATATTGTTTTGTGTTTTAAAGTTTGTGCGAATATTAAATTTATTTCTTATTCGTTGAATTTTATTTGATAGGTCGGGAATGTATGGTAAAAAAGTCTATTTTGATTATGTCTTAAATTTGGATTTTCAAATTTAACGAAAAATTGTTTATAAAATTAAGAGGATAATTATTTTAAACTACAATCTCTTTTAAAGATTCATTTCAATGTTTATGTTTTGATTAAAAGAAATAGACTCTTTACAACTCCCTTTTTAACTATTATTGGGTGATTTGGCAGAGTTGCCACCAAAACGTCAATTCTTAGTTTTTGAGTTCCTTATTTTCAATTATTTGGGTTTTTGAAGGGTTTTTTCTTTAATTTGTTTTAGAAAAAACAACCAGATTTGGCTTCTACCCAAATAAATACTATTAATTAATTAATTAAAACCGCCGAACCAATACAACCATAAAATGTTATTTTATTTACTCTCAACCCTCTACGAAATGCACCATTTCAATCCTCTAAATGACCACTTAAAAACCATGTGCTGAGTAACAAATTACCACCGCAACTAGTAAATGATTAGCATTACTATACCCCACCTTTAGACAAAACAAAGAACCCATAAATCAGACAAACCTCCATTCTGTCCATCCATCAAATTAGAATCAATTAAAAAGCAATCTATCACAATTTACCGCAGTAGAAAAATAAAGACAATGAATAGTGATGTCTATTGAAATATGAAGAAATGAAGAATTGAAGAATCTTAGTACAGGGTGGGCTTTAACTGTATGAGCAGTTTCAATATCCAATAAGACAAACATTACAAAACTTACAAATACCTATTTTATGGATTTTAGAGACACTTTGCACCTCTTAAAATAACATACGTTTTTTGCCCTCCTTATGGTTATCGTTATTAAACATAACGATTACGGCAGCAGTTTTAGACAGAGATTTTGCAGCCTCTTTTATGAAATATATCTTGCGTCTGTGCTTTCGACACATAACCTTATTTTTGCCTGTGGTTCACCCATTTTAAAGTTAACGAAAAATCAGTATTTACTTTTATTCTTCATAAGATATAAATCCATATTTAAATATATGCAAACACTTCTGTTGATTTCGTTTTTTAAAGTAGATGCAAACAATACAGTATAAGCAAAACACAAAAAGTAAGGTTAGGTTTGGTAGTAGAATAAAAAGCAAGTGTGCCAGATTGTAACATCTAAATTAATTACTGATTTAGAATATCCGTAAAAGTGCAAGTCCGTTTTAATTTCTTAACACTATTTGATTTTTATTACTGCTATAGATTTTTCGCTAATTAGAGCATAGGTATAAATAATATTTTAATTAACACGGCATTAAAATTTTAACCTTTTAAATAATTGATATTAAAATTTCTACAATCCGGCAACCACGCAGTTTAACAATAACGATAACGATAACGATAAGCTCTTCGGTATTCATCCGTAATTAAAGGAGTCCGGTATGGTTAATAACGATAACGGATCATGTTTGCGTTACTGCGCAGTCTCAGAATAACGTTAACCACAACGAAATTGCAAAATAAGGTGTGCATGCAAAATGTCTCTATTATCAATGACGTATGGACCAGGTTTGTTTACGTTTACGCTGTTGTCATCAATACATCACAGTAAGAGCGCTAAAATGCGGTTTGCCAAATTTAATTTTTCCATTCTAAACTTACTAACCACAAGTATTATTAGTTGGATAAGAATTTTGTAATATAACTTTTAAATGAACAATACATATATTTTTATCATTTTTAGATATCATAATAAAAAAATATGTTCAAATATTATAAGTTATTAATTTTTAAAAAAGCAAAATTCTGAAAATACTTAATTATTTGTTAATCCCGGCAACGCCGCCCAGGGATTTTTACTCCATCGTAAATAAAACATGAATGAACTTTTCCTAAACGCTTGTGGTTGACGCCCCCTTTGCTTTGTCATTTTTGTTGGTTTCGGTCATTTGACAATTTGGAAAGCCAAAAGTGATCAAATAAAGTTTATAATGCGTTTTTTGTGTAATTTCTGGTGTTTGTTGGTGATTAGAAAGTGTTTTTAAAGACAATATGGCAGTGCTTTGTTTGTAGAAGGGTAGACTATTCATTTCCGCACCTCACTTTTCACAGGTAAATAGAGACCAACGTCGTTGGGTGCATACTATCAACCAAGGTCAAAAAGTAAGTCCGCCATTTTCATTTCTCGCTTGCTTCACCCCCTTTGCCTATTAGGATTGTTGGCTTAATGTTTATCATAAAATTATGAATGAATCGCTGGGTCCATACGTCGTTGGATATTATTTTAAACTACAAATAATGGCATCTCCTACAACTCTCAGCATTCTTGATGCCATTCAAAGAAGGGCTGTTCGTCTTATTAATGATCCTTTACTTACTCAAAGACTTCTATCTCTATAGATACTTTTACGGCTTCTGCTCCGACGAATTATCCAGTATAGTCCCTCCTCTTGCAGCTCCCAACAGAGAAACTCGTGGTGCCGCGCGTATGCATCCCTATACGGTTCAATTGTTCAAGTTTTTAAGTCCCGTGTTAACAAACTTTCTTTTACCCTGCTTAAGACACCCACGGTACGTTAGTATTTAGGCTTTCAGCCTTCGTGGATTGTCCAAAGATTAAAAAAAAATATGAACCCATAATTCCACTTAATGATATTGGAGTCAACACAACAAGCTTAGGAGAATAAAAAGGACGTTGATGTTTCTGTCGGGGATTGTCCACTGACCAAAGTCGCCAATAAACGCCATTCCGCGAGCATCTTGTTACCAAGTTTTTAAAAATATGCAACTCCGTATTAAAAATGTCAGCAACGTGAGGGACAAGACTTGGACAACATAAGTTTTAAGCATAGATAACCTACATTTAGATCCGCAGTGGCAAGAAGCATTTTTCGGATTTTTACGACCTGGCGCAGTGGGTGGACGAACATGCGCACTTAAACGCCGTGGCAAAATATAAACACCGGCACCCCGTACCCTTCGTCCGCGGTCTGACCGTAACGCTCATTAGCTACCGTACTTCGAACAGAAAACCAGGACGCCGTCAACAAATTTTTTCGTATAATGCGGATAGTTTATTTGGTGCCAGGTGCGTTTACCCTCAACTTGCTTGCGCATAAACCGGTTTTTTCGCCCATGAAATGTAACTTTTGTTTCGTGCAGGTTATAACATTGGCAATCCATCGAGATCAGTGGTTTTAAGTTATAAAAAAATTTTCATGATATTTATAGTTCAAATAAAACCAGTAAAATAGATATAGTTTGTCCAACGTACCATTTTTTGGGTGGCTAACCTGAAATTGACAGAAAATTGACACAAATGACTGTTCTTGACAAAACCAAAGTCCCTAGGGTCATCTGATTGATATTTGTCATCCAGTAATGGACTTTGAATTTTCTATTGTGTTTTGTGACTTTTAGAGGTGCTAAAAGGTGTTTTATTAAAGGTTTTTAAAGCGCTTAGTGGGTTTGAGGACTATAAGATTTTGTGTTGTTTATATACTTTTTTGGTTTGGACTTATTATAGACATTTTTTATAGTTTATAATTTGTTTTATTTCGGGTAAGTATTGGGAATGGTTTTTATTGATAATAAAACCCAGAATATACATACATTTTTTACATCTGTTTTTTAGAGTATGGATTCCAGTGATTACTGTACCCCCAGTTTAGGAATTCAAATCCCATCTCCAAACAGTGATGTCTCGAAGATATATATAAACATAACCTAATATATTATTATTTTTTTAAGTTCCAACCTACTATACAACTTAGTCCCTTCTTACTGATATTGCCACTGCAATAGGGTAGATAAAAAAGAGTACAGATTGTGCTTTACTTATATGAGGAAATTTCTCAGAGGAAAATTTTTGCTTGGTGGAAAGTTTTGTATTTTTACTGAGATTTTTACAGTAGCTTTGGTATTTTTCCGATAATTTATCAGTGCTCCTATAGCCACACTCCACGAATATCCGTACCTGTAATTCTAATATAGTCTCATATGGCTTAAAATTTTCTGTGACTTTTATAAATAATTATAGCCACCGATATAAAAATTAGGTTTGTTCCAGCAGAATGTTGGAAACATGTTAGCAACAATCGTAAAAAAGACGTAATTGTTACAAATATTAGTCAGAAATGTTGGCAACAGTTTTCTGCTGGAACAAAAAATAAACAAGGCGTGCATACTGCTTATACTTCAATACAAAAAGGTTATGTTAAAAATTTGTCAGTAATGTGTGAAGAAAGTTTGCAAACTTTTCAAACAATGTTTATATAAATATAAGCACACCAAGACACAAATACAGCTAAATTTAGTCACTGGAATCTAAGCATTTATTAAAGATATTAAAATTTTCATAACTCCCTTCAGTACGGTCCTGAACTTCAGGGCAGCCCACTTAAATCAAAAAAACGAAATTTACTGATTGACGTTTTTCTACAAAAATACGTTTTGCCACCCGAAAAATGGTAGGTTGGACAAACTATATGTGTAAGTTTTCTAATGTTTGTTTTATTGGATATTGAAACTGCTCATACAGTTTAAGCCCACCCTGTATACGAAGCGGTTGTGATACGTTATTTAGTCGGAGGATGTCAAGATGTAGACACTTTCTATAGGAACGATTTGTTGTTTTGCTATGAAATACGACGCCGAAGATTAAAGACAAAAGATTTATTATAAACGGTTTTCACCTTTTATGATCCCTAATTTGTTTACGAGTGGTATGAAGCGGAAGAAGCTTCTTTCTTAACAATCATTTTTAACTAGGTCACAATATGTCGCTCTTTAAAAACGAGTATTGTTGTTTCAACTGTACCATTGGTTTGCTATAAATATGCATTGTTTTTATATAAACCTCTTCAGTGGCATAAAATATTAGAAGTGAAATTTACTTAACGCTTTAGGCCCCTTAGAGACCCTACAAGCCTAGGAGCATATTTTTTCAGTTCTGGATTTCAAGATAAGAAGAGAAAGAGGATCCGAAATTTAAAGTAACTTAATTTCTTAAACTTTTTTTTTATTGCAATACCATTTTTTAAAGAACAAAATGACAAATCTACTAGCACTATTTTATTTTAAAACTAGCTATACCGCATGTCAACGAATCTATTCGAAAAGTAATAACTTTTAGAGGATTCGATGTATTAAAATGATGATGATGATAAATGGCATGGGAAAAGGAAAATTTGTCTGATTTTTTATGGTTTTGTCCAAAGTCGCTCCGATTTTGATTTTTTAAATAAAAAACACTATACAGGGTGTCCGCTCATTAATGGTATACAAAAAATACAAAGACTTTTTATGCCAAAATATTAGGATTTAATCAAACACACCTATATCCAAAAGTTGATAATAAGGAAGATACAGGGTGTCGAAATGGAAAAAATATTTTTGATTTATATCAAAAGTTACACTCACTCCATTTGTCTACTTGACAATTATCGCTTTATTACAACGATAATTGCTTAGTAGAAATCGAAAATTGCACTGTCATGTTTTTAATTGTTCGAGTAACTTTCACTTTTAATCTTCCTAGAGCTTAAATTATTTCCGAATATTTTTCGGAATGTATTTCTTTAAAAAATTCGCAACAGAGAAGAAAATTTATGGAGATTAATTTAAGCTCGCGGGAGATTCGGTAAAAAATTATACTAAAAATTATTTTAATACAAAAATGCAACTTTTGACAGACATTAATTTTTTTACTGGTTTATTTGTCAAGTTTGAAAGGCGTACCTTGAACAATTTAATTTTTGATTAAAATAAAAAGAAAATGTTGCGCTTTGGCCAAGATAGTCAATAAATAACAAGCTAAGGTAGATAAGGTAGGAAAGAGTGAATAAGTGAAGGAAATTCCAAATTAAAGAACAAACTTCTGTAGTAGGGCTCGCTGAAATTTTAGAGGATTCAGGATTTAACATGAAAAGGAAAAACCCAGAGGACTATAAGAAATCAGTTGTGAAGGTAGATAATTATTATTATTTTTTTTAAATTCTGTTATTTTGGCATTTGCACGTGAGAGCTGTCCAGCCAGGGAAATTATCACTTAGAAATTATCACTTACTAATTTTGCACCTAGGTCTCGTGATCGAAAAATTTTTCGAAAAATTCAGGCAAAATATTATACTAAGTATATGCAAGCACATAATTCTTGATTTAAAGCTAAAGTGTCCCACAATATTTGATTTTTACCTTTTAAAATTCCCTTATTCTACGTTTTTTACAGAATTTTTGCATTAAATTGCATGGCTTTTCTTTGATAATGCGGCAACCATACATACACATAGGGCTTTATGGGTCTTAAAACCTTAAAACATTATTTTATATAATGGTATGTCTGAAATACTACAATTGGTACAAAATAACATTTTCTTTAATTATGTATGTGAATGACAGACATGACGTTAAAACAAATTTAATGATTATGTCAAAAAATTTCCACTATAATTCGCTCCAAGGTACCCCAGGCAGGAGTAAAAAAATCCGATAAATACTTGTGTTATCGGATTCGTTGAAACCCGCTACATCAAACTTTATCGATAATAAACTCTATATTGGTTAAGCAAATAGGTATTGGGATATCGGCCGGTAAAACAACAAAGGATGTATGTGACACATCCAATCAGAAATGTTTACATGCGGGTATTCACGTTAGACTGTCTCTTTTCCTCGCATTGCCTATGTGTTGAGTTATTTAGCTGATCTGATATAAGCAAATTAAATATTTTATTTTTTAAATTTTATTTTCTTCCTTCCTTCTATACTCCTACGTAACCACTGTTTATTCATTTTTCAAAAGACTTCTACAATTTTCTAAATTACCCGAAATTTTTCCTCCCACAGTAACTCATATTTCTTACGTCATGACGATGCTTAACCTTTTCAATTTCTATCAATGAACACAACAAAGATAGAGATAAGCTCCAACTAAGTAGAAAGTTTAACTTTAATCAGCTGATGCTATCTTGCCTTTCATTTGTCAAAAAATGTAGGGAGTTTTCGTCACGGGTATTTTTTAAACGCTGTCTTGTTTATAGGGTTCCGGTTTTTATTTTGGTAAATTGAATATCATAGGAAATATTGAATGATCAAGCTCGTAGCTCCCAGAAGTTCCAAAAAGAAAATAAATTAACTCTACAATCGATGCAATGCATAAACTGTCGGCTGTCAAACCAAGAGCTGCTACTGGTGTTACGTATAACCTTCACTTTCAACTTCTGACAGTTCCCAGGACACGCCCATCTATTTCCCGCCATTTGAAAAATACTTCATGTTCACTACCAAACAGGATACCATCAGCTTATAGGAATCTTCGCTCACAGCGCTTAGGTCCAGAAGAAAGATGCCGTCAATTTAGCGTGAATCTGTCCTTGATCCCCGAAGGTAAAAACTAGTCCTCTTCGCACGTCCGCACTGTCCGGAGGTCAAACAAAGAGTCCATTGCTGGTATATAAGATATCAACAGCACGTCGATATACTCATTGACAGTAAAAAGTAAAGTAAGAAAATAAAATTATGATTTCAATAATTTTTAGATAATTCTGTCAAAGTGACGGATAAAATAATAACATGTAATTAATTATCTTTTATTGTAGGAAATACTAAGGGATAGGTCAGCTATTTAGGTTTTATTTTAGATGTATGGAAACAACACGGCCGAACATAGGAAACTACAAAGTATGTTAAAGCAGTGGCAATATTCGGGGTGGGGTATGCTCGAGCCGTGTCGCCGTCTGACGAAAGGTGGAAGCGATGCGCCGGCAGCTCCTGATCTCGTTTGGCACCAATCGGCGCGATCGTTGCAGAGGTAAATTGAAGAAGAGTACATAGTACGTTAGTGGAGAGGATTAAATGCATAATGCATTCTTTATTGTCCGCCGTTCTCTTTCCATACCGGTGTTTTTTACTTACTACCTAAAAACTAGGAATGATTGACGTATAGTATATTATATCATTTTTGAGTTGAGTACAATAAAGAGGCAATACTTATAAAAATATACATACAGGTTCAGTTAAATAATATAACATATAGACAATATGAGGAAAAAAGACAATCTAACTAAATCCCGGCATGTAAACATGCGTGACTAATAGTGCTTGTTTTGTTATTCTATTGCTTGCCGATGAACCAAACAGCGTGCTCATAGTTGCACAGCAGAAGCACAAAAACCAAAAAGGGGTTTGGTGCATGAGTGGCAAGGGAAAAAAACGGAGTAGCTCAGATGTCACTGGAACGCCATAAAGTAGAACGAAATGCTTCGGAGCTACTCGGGAGTGCTCTATTTGCGTCACTGGAAAGCCACTCATATTGTATATGTACATTTTTTTTTCACCCTTTCGGGGTCATCCCACCCAGGTCCGACGACCGCCCCCTAGGTGGTGCACTGCAGCCTGAAGGCTTATTGTACCTTGACCCCTACTCCTTCTCATTCACACACCATTCATTCCATAACTTGGATGGTTGTTGCTCGGTCCGCATCCCCGAGCAGAGAACACCGTGTGCCGCTGCCCGAAACACCGCTGTCGCCGGACACCCATCCAAATTATGGGCGCGCATTTCACTGCTTAACGTTCAAACGTTTCTTAAAATATAATAATAATGTTCCTAAAAAGGGTTTTCTCAACCATATCATAACTTTTGTAACCAAAAAAAAAAAAATTTTTAAAATTTATATTTAAAATCATATTTTTTTTATTTTTTAAAATATTAAAGTTTAATAGGCTATGCAATTAACGTCTAGTAATTAAATTAAAAAAAAAAAAGAGTGTTAGTTTTAACTTACCTACTTGATAAATTAATTGGATAGTCTTCTTGTTGAGTACACGCCTGGAAAGAATGGGACCGCGTCGGTCCTGGTCCCGGGGTATACGAGCTGACCCTGTTCAGCCCTATTTACCCCTATAAACTGGCCGGTCGCCTGAAACAAAATAAAAGAAAAACCCCCAAAAACCCAAAAATTCTAATTAAAAACGACGTTTCGGTGGCAAGTTTGCCACCGTTGTCAAGTTAAAAAATTAAGTTAAAAAATAAAAATAAAATATTAACTAATATTTAAATTTGAAATGATTAAAATTTAGATTATTTTTGTATCTCAAACTGAAAATAGTTTGACATATGTGTCATGAGTGACATAAGTAACTGGTGTATTTATTATTTGTCAGACAAAAAAGGTAATAAGTTAGTTGATTTTTAGTTTTCCTGAAGATACTTCAGTATCAAGCAAAGGCAACCAAGTGTTATTTAAATTAACTGAAATTGATGCTACACAATTATCTTTATTTAATAATATATACGCACTTTCTTTGATTTTGCGTTTTTTAGAACCAGTTTCCTTTGCGTGTACTCAACAAGAAGATCATCCAATAAATGAATCCGCCTAACCAATATAGAGCATATCTCCAATTTTGATAAATTAAGTCAATTTAGTAAATCAAATATCATTTTTTTTTGTTCGTTTTTTTAAATCTTCTCTGAAAAATACCATAAAGTTAGCGTTACGATTTTAAAACTCTCAATCTAATATACCCTACGTCTTTTTATCTCAGAATACGATGTTAGAGGCCGAAATATGTTCCATTGTGTTTCCTTTGGGTGGTATCGTGATAAGTGATAAAAACCATTAGGAAAATTATTATTTTTAAACTAGAGGTGAAAAAACAATTTAAAATAAATAGTTGTTTAACATGAACAAGTAAGTCTACATGGTGTATGGTGTCAGGACCGTAAGCAGGTGGGGCAATGAAAGCAATTACCCCCAGGAGCCAAGATTTGACCTCTTTAGAATTTGTTCTGTAGAACTGACGCCTATGTAAAGCCATTTTGTTTGTTGTCGGGTAAACATGTTACCATTTTTTTATTTCTTTATGCCAATTGCCCCTTACCAAAATAATGTTTTGCGTACGGTCCTGTATGGTGTTGATGTATTCATAATATGTATTCAAACAAAAACTATAATTTAGATAACAAAAAATATAGTTCCAACGTCTACGTGTACAATTTCTATCTATTTCATCTAACGGAAAAATGAGATAAATGTACCAATAGTTTTAGCTCTGAATTTAAAATAAATAAATAATTTTTTAGACTATGACTAGTGACTACATCCTTAACAGAAGACTCAAACTTATAAAAGAATGCGTTATATTTAAATAATAGGTTTTTTGTTCATTTTTTTATAAAATATCTTCTTTCCTTCGTTTCACACAACTGGAACAAGTCTCTTGAGTTTTTAGGTGAGTCCCAGATCGTTGCTCTTGATATATCTAAAACTTTCGACCAAGTCTGGCATGACGCACTTCTTAATAAACTTCCCACCTACGGTCTTCCAACTAAACTCTGCTCTTGGCTCTCCAGTTATCTTTCTAATCGATGTATATCAGTCATTGTTGATGGCCACTCTTCAAGCTTTCACGAAATTAATGCTGGAGTGCCTCAGGGTTCAGTACTAGCACCAACTTTGTTTCTTCTTGACATCAACGACCTTCTTTCTTCCACAACCAATCCCATTCATAGTTATGCTGACGATAGTACCCTTCACTTCACTTTTCAGGTTCCCAAACCAATCTCTCAACCTGACTTGGAAAGCAAACGCAGGGCGATGCAGATATCTCTTTCACAGGATCTCAATTTGATATTGGATTGGGACGCCAAAAATCGTTCAGTTCAATGCATCCAAAACACAATCATGTTCCTTGTCGCGAAAAAAATCATCAAACACTCATCCTTTGCTTATGAGTGACCAGGTTTTGCAGAGCGGGGACACATTTAACCTTGTAGGCGTCACATTTGAGAATAACCTTAACTGGCATAAACACATTGTATCTATAGCCACCGCGGCTTCAAAAAGCTTGGATTTCTTTTCCGAGCCAAAAAGTATTTTTCTCCTTCCAATTTATACACTTTGTATGTGTCCCAAATTCGACCCTCTCTGGAATATTGTTCTCATGTCTGGGGAATGGCATTCCCTACAACCCTCAGCATTCTTGATGCCATTCTCAAAGAACGGCTGTTCGTCTTATTAATGATCCTTTACTTACTCAAAGACTTCCTTCTCTTGCCCATCGTCGAGCTGCGGGAGATCTATCGCTCTTCTATAGATACTTTTACGGCTTCTGCTCCGACGAATTATCCAGTATAGTCCCTCCTCTTGCAGCTCCCAATAGAGAAACACGTGGTGCCGCGCGTATGCATCCCTATACAGTTCAATTGGACAGGCCCCGAACTTCCCATTTCGTTCGTGCTTTTATCCCTGAAGTTTCTAGACTGTGGAACCTACTGCCAGCGGAGGTCTTTCCTTCCCTCCAAATTTTCAAGTTTTTAAGTCCCGTGTTAACAAACTTCCTCTTACCCCGCTTAAGACACCCACGGTACGTTAGTATTTAGGCTTTCAGCCTTCGTGGATTGTCCAAAGATAAAAAAATATATAATAATATGGGTAATGGTACACTTCAAAATTAGCCTCTTTACATACCGGGCGAACCAAAAAGTTGTATACGCTCTCATTTTTTGGAAATTTTTAAACCAAATTATATTTTTTGGGTGGAGGTAAGAATATGACAATTTTAAAAGGTTATGGCATAGAAAGTTGAATTATTAAAATTTTAAATTTTAAAAACACAAAATACATTGAGAACAAACAACATCCAGGTTATCCTATCAAAATTTAAATATACTACGAAAGTGGAAATCTTTATTATAGTCTTTGAAATCAAGAAACAAAAGCAAAATTTAAATTGCATTGAAATTAAAAGTAAGTATATGGTACCATAATAATAGAGTGTGTTACTATTGCAGGAATGTGCCTTTGGGGTATTTGAACAATGGTAACATTTATGAACCTTAATAAGTATAAAAGAAAATGTCGTTTTCTTCTGGTTGATATGAAAGTTAAGCAATTGTATAAGAAGAGAAAATATTTTAAATTATTAGTGTGAATAAATTAAATAATAAATTAATATAAGTAAAAAATACAGCTTTATTACTAATTCCACTCCTGAAGATAAGTTTTTTCCGCCCAACGACGATCTTTGCTAAATATTTTGCTATTTTACAGTAGGATCGATTTATTTTTATACATCCCTTGACCGTCTACTCTGAAAAAACCAAACTTTTACCTCGTCCGCTTTCCTATCTAAAATAAAAAATCACCCGCTTGTAGAGATCTTTAGGTTTCTCTTTAAAACAACATTTAAAAAAAATTGTTTCTTTTATTTTTTTAAATGCCTATCTCTTTCTGCTAGTATCTATTTATAATACTATTTCAATAATATTTTTAAAACGTATTAATTTTTAGTTTAGTGACTAATGACATAATGTTTAGACGTAACTATGGGTTTGCTTGTGTTTTTTAAGACTGTTTTTGACGTATTTTACCAAATTTTACAAATATTAGCTTTGTTCGCGGGTTCGATTCTGAACCGGTTCTGGGACTATTCGCATGCGCAGTGAAAAAGCAGCGTTTGGGGTTAGTAAAATCCTGAATTTTCAGTAACAGTTCTGTGTTCGCGGGTTACAATGGAATCAGTTCGTTATCGGTTCGTAACCTGATTATCAGTCCTGCGATTTTTGTTGGAACTAAAAGTTCAGTTCGGAATTTCATGCGCATTGTCGACATGGTCAGCTGTTTTCTGTTCTTGTGGTACAAAAATAAACCGTTGTAGTACAGTTTATTTGTTTCTGCCACTTTTTATGCGAGTTAATATACCTATTGAATATTTTTGTAATTCTAAGCTTATATAAACAAGGGATTTTTAATTTCCGTATGAATGTATGTATGCAATAAAATAAATAAAGATTTAATAAAAAAATTTAGACAATATTACAAGATTTTACCATTTCTTGTTGTTTGAATTTTATCTTTAGTTAAATACACATACTTATGTTAAAAACGAGAGGAGGGAATCCCTCGTCTTCCGCCGAGAGACCTCGAGTGGCTTTCGACAGTATAACAATTTACCTTTTTGTTTGAATTTATTTTTTTTTTTGTGTAGTATCCAATTTAAGCATGAAAAATCCTAACCAAAAGGCTAGGTTAGAATACATTAACGTCAGCTGTATAGAAAATTGTTTGCAGTAAATAAAAATTCCGACCTAATAAATAACTAGATGCGCTTTAAAACAATTCTAAATAAGATCGGTTCTGGTTCAGAATCAGTTTATTACTAGACCCGCGAACAAAGCTATTTATTTACATTTTTGGGTTCTAAGATAAACAAGTTTGTTTTAAAGTATTTTTTTGTCTCCAGTTTAAAAACTGGTAGCATCTGATTTTAGCGCAACGAAAATGAAATAATCTGTTTCTACACATTTAATTTGGTGGTTAACGTTTTCAACTGGTTAGCGACTTACAAATTCTGATAGATCTAGGGCATGCATTATTACTATATTGTTTATTGCTTACCCAGTCTTTGGTGTTGACAGGTCAACTAAGGCTAAACTTTTATTTGCAAGTTAAACACAATCAAGGTCAAACATTCATCATTAAACAAATCCACAGGGTCAAGGGAGTTTAAACATCAAAACGAACGACTACAAATGTAATATTTAAAACAGGGTGACGTAGAAATAAGGGAGTAAAAACCGACTCCAAAACTGGGTGTTTCCATCTTCGACTGCATCATATTAGAAAAGATGATGTACCAACTGCACATACTATTTGCGGGTAAAATTTTAATTTATTAGGTGCTAATTATAATTAAAATGTATTTTTTAAGTGTCTACTACCTTATATAAGTAACGTACGTGACGTATTGGGCCAAGAAAAATCCGTCGCCATGTTAAACATACTAATGTTTATCTAATCTGGTGACAGAATTAATCGGCACAGTAAATTTTTTGTCCATTTTCAATAAGCTGTAACTTCGAAACAACTAAACGGATTTGGTCATTTTTTTTACGTTTTGAAGATCAACTCTTATACTTTCGACTGCAATTTTTGTAAGCTAAGATTTTCTATGATATACAGGGCACGGAAAAAGTGTTGCAGTTTTTGCAAAGTTTCATCATACTCCCATTTTCCTAAAACATTTTTTTCACTAAAATTATAATTTGCGACTATAGCTAGGACTAATATCTCGGGACGTATTTGGTATTTTTTGATAAGTCTTCTGAAACAAAGATAATCGATTTCTATTTAAATTCGTATTTTTGAAGTTCTTTGAGAACTTTCTGAACATAACTTATTTACCTTGAAAAATTCGGATAAACACTTTTCCGATACATAAAAAAATATGGTTTAACTTTTACAGAAACATACAGGGTCTCTCATAAATACCATACAAAATTAAATAATTTAATTCTTTTGATAAAGCAGAATTATCATGTTCGGTTAGTGATTGACAGTTTTGCAGTCATTGTGAACATAAAATTTTCGTGATTCGTTTGTTCAAATGTCAAAACAAAAAATCGTTCTTTTGTTTTGACTTTGAATCATGATCTGATAATCATGCACGAAAGAAAGCGCCTCAGTTGTTTATTCTGCTTTATCAAAAGAATAAAATTATTTAATTTTGTATGGTATTTATGAGAGACCCTATATGTTTCTGTAAAAGTTAAACCATATTTTTTTAATGTATCGGAAAAGTGTTTATCCGAATTTTTAAAGGTAATTAAGTTATGTTCAGAAAGTTCTCAAAGAACTTCAAAAAATACGAGTTTAAATAGAAATCGATTATCTTTTGTTTCAGAAAACTTATCAAAAAATACAAATACGTCCCGAGATATTAGTCCTAGCTATAGTCGCAAATTATAATTTTAGTGAAAAAAATGTTTTAGCAAAATGGGAGTATGATGAAACTTTTCAAAACTGCAACACTTTTTTCCGTGCCTTGTATATCATAGAAAATCTTAGCTTACAAAAAATCGGCAAAAGCAGTCGAAAGTATAAGAGTTGATCTTCAAAACGTTAAAAAAAAAATGACCATGAGTTGTTTGGAAGTTACAGCTTATTGAAAATGGACAAAAAATTTACTGTGTTTAATTTATATACAAATCCAAAACAAACAGTTTGGTCCTATCCTAAATAAATTATTTTTAAAATTTGGAGCCCTTTAAAGGGTTTCTTATTAGGTCCTTAGAAGATGCCCGAAGCAGAATATAAAATACTATTTATATTGTCTTTAGCAAAGGTAAATAATCGGGTCCCCGGGAAATTCTAAACTTGGAATACATATGCGAGCAGAGTTCAAAATATCCCGAAGGTTTCCAAACAACATATTACAAACTGTTCCGATGTAAACAAGAAGTTATGTCGCTTTGGGAAACTGAAACTCCACTTTGGATTGTTTTTACTTTACTAAGTTTATTATGAATTTTCATTAATCTCAGATAATTTTATTGGTAAATTTACTTATGTTATGGGTTTTATGGCTTGGATTGTTCAGTTAAGTCAATAAAAATATATGGGGGTCCATAAAAGGTGCGGAAAAACTGTGCTGTCATAAATTTTTAAAATATGTCGATCTAACCCCTTTGACACTTGAAATTTTCTCACGAAGCTCTTACGAAATTTCTTATTAAAAAAGGTCTTTAGGTAAAAAGTTTCAGTTTTACCTTACTTTGCGCCCCTCCTGCTCTATCATTAGGACGACAACATCAATTATAAATTGATTTCTTAGTCTTATTCTGAAAAACGTTGGAGAGCAAAAAAAAATATTAATTTTCTTTTTACCCTTTATTCATAACAAAATATCTTATTTCTTACGATTTTTCTTATAAAAATACCTTGACTCCGTTTTGTCCCATCAACACGCTACGCCCCTGGAAGGACATTGCGATGCCCCAGGACGCATATTCAGATGTAACAGTCAAGATATCCACTTCGCCGAGCCGAACGCGGCCGAACGTTTTTTTATATGTAACGTGCACGATAGCACTTAAATGGACATCCAGACTGTTACATATAACTAGTTAATTTATATTTTTTCAATAATAATTAGAATATTTACACACATTCTTTGATGTGATTTAATTAGGTATAGTATATTTTTATTAAGTTTATGTTGGCTTATACCGAGGAGTATACCTTTATAGACTAAAAAACTTTCCAAATTCAGTTTCCTAATGTTGTTATTTTTTTATTTCATTAATTATTTAAATTTAGTATTTTTGCACATTATTATGTATTATAATAAAAAAAACACCTCTAATCTAAAATATATTTAAGTAATATAATATTTTTATTAAAGTGATAATGATAAAGTGACAAGGAAAACAGTCAAATACAAATAATTTATTTTTTTGATTTGTTGGATCCCAAACCACGGTTGTTCTTTACGCATACACTTAATGAATGTGGTGCTGTAACACATGATTTTTGCTATTTAAAGAGGGTCTTCCTACGAGTTTTCTTTTACCAGAGATTTTGGATTTTCGTCTAGCAACGGCAGTTGGCTGAACACTAATTTTTACTCCTTTTCTTGAAATTTTATAATTAACAGCTTTGCCTGATTGGATTTTAAGTGCTCCCTTGTATTTGTAAGCTGTGTGGAGACCTGATAATAGGGATGGTACAGAAG
Organism: Listronotus bonariensis; assembly: GCA_014170235.1. Lineage (NCBI taxonomy): Eukaryota > Metazoa > Arthropoda > Insecta > Coleoptera > Curculionidae > Listronotus > Listronotus bonariensis. The sequence continues at coordinate 45,812 of JACEGR010002947.1, forward strand.
TAGCATATTTCTTGAAATTATCCAAATGCCGATTGACAGCTGGTAGGAATTGTTCTGGATCATCTTCAATGTGCTTTAAAATTGCATTACTATATGCCAACCATGCTGTTTTCGTTGCTTCAATTTCCGAACCCAAGTTTTCTACCGCGTGAAATTCTTTCGGTACCTTTGGTTCTGTGTTTGGTTCTGTGATAGAAGCATCCACTTCATTAGGACTTATTAAGTTTGATGCTCGGTTTGATGTATGACAGGTGTCTAAAGTTTCATGTGATTGTAATGGATAAAATAATGTCTTTTTTGGTTCTTTACCGGTAGCAATTTGATAAAACAATATTTTATTTTCGTCTGTTAAAGTATTAATTACTTTTAAAATGCCAAATTTTGAAAATACTGCAGCTTGGTGTTTGCAGTGCTTTCCATTATATCCAACTGGACAACTGCACATACATGTTATCATATCTATCTGATAAGTAATATTAGGGTCACTAAAACTTACAACTTCATATTGATGATTTCCTATGTATTTTATATTCACATTTTCAGCCAATTCTTTTGGCAAATATCTTAGTTTAACTGCTTTACTCTCACGGTTTAAGACAATATCAAGAATCCTTTGTTGATAATATCTTTCAAATCCAGTACATATAAAATCAGCTAATTGAGTAAGATTAAAGGCTTTTGTGCGTTCTAAAGGTATATCCTTGAGTAATCACACGATACATAACCTTCAATAATAAAATAAGTAGTTATTAAGTGTAATACCCTCAATTTCTTCTTTATCCTTTGCACTAATCCAATGAAACGATTGTTTAATTAGTTTTGAATTAAAACTAACACTTTTCATTATGTTGTCGATATCCATTTCAGCCAAAAACAAACAAAATATCTGCACAAGTTTCTTTCGCTTGACTAATGCAAAAATGCGATTAATGTAACAGTCTGGATGTCCATTTAAGTGCTGTCGTGCACGTTACATATAAAAAAACTTCGGCCGCTTTCGGCTCGGCGAAGTGGATATTTTGGAATTTCTTATTACATACAAAGTAGTTATATGTCTGGATTTAAAATGCGATTTTATGAAAAACGATTCAACACGTCAATTTAAATAAGGTATACTTTTTTTGTAGAAAAAGTAAAGGAATCAAACGGTTAAAGCAAAATGTCAAATTGTCTCCTGTGTCAAAAATGCATACCTACATAAAATGAAAATAAATTGTCTTACCCTGTATAATTCCGACTTACTAAATTGCCGTTTACCCATGGAACGAAGCATTATTATAAAGTTATTCAGCTGCCCAAATATGATTGGTACTGAAGCAACAGTTCAAAAGTTATAAATGAAATACTTTTTTTTAATTCTAACTTTGAGGGTCAATAACTCCTTGACGAAGTGCGAAAGACCTTTTTTAAATAAAGTACCAACATTATCTTGGCCAACTCTATCACCCCTATCATTTATGATCTTACCTCTCCGGATACCCTGTATAATCCAGCAGTGCTGTACGCATGAGGGGAAGCAATGATGGAAAATTGCCCTCCACAGGAGCCAAACAAAAAGACTTCCAGCTTGTTGGATACCTGTCAAATTTTATTGAAATTTTGCAAAAAGATCAGTGGCGAATGTACATATTTGCCGCCCGTATGCTATTTATTTTTGCCGCTTCTAATTATATAATTTTTTGGTTTGCGAAAAAATTTTAAAAGCAAAAACGTCCTCAGTTTCATTTTTTTACTTTTACAATTTATCTAAATTAAAATAAACAATTTATCAAGTAAATTTGCCGCCCTAGGCTCCAATAGCCTACTCAGCCTGCTGGTAAATCCAACACTGAGAAAGATAGTAGTTTTTAGCATGCTGATCAAAGATCTTAATACGTCCAAAATCCGGCTACAAACTTATCTAACTTACGTATATCGATTTCCAGATACAGCATCTGCATCTAGAAATATATCTGAAAGTTATGAAAAGTTCGAAAAGTTAAACAATAAAACCTATAACCTTATAACCTATTAGCTTTGTTCGCGGGTCTAGTAATGAACTGATTCTGAATCAGAACCGAACTGGTTTAGAATTGTTTTAAAGCGCATGTCTAGTTATTTATTAGTTCGGAATTTTTATTTACCGCGAACGATTTTATATACAGCTGAGGATGTATTCTAACCTAGCCTTTTGGTTAGGATTTTTCATGGTAAAATTGATACTACACAAAAAAAAATTAAAAAAAAGGTAAATTGTTATACTATCGATAGCCACTCGAGGTCTCTCGGCGGAAGACGAGGGATTCCCTGTCTCCTCTCGTTTTTAACATAAGTATGTGTATTTAACTAAAGATAAAATTCAAACAACAAGAAATGGTAAAATCTTGTAATATTGTCTATATTTTTAAATAAATCTTTATTTATTTTATTGCATGCAAACATTCATACGGAATACAATTAAAAATCCTCTGTTTATATACGCTCAGAGTCACAAAAATATAAAAAATATTCAACAGGTATATTAACCCGCATAAAAAGTGGCAGAAACAAATAAACTGTAATACAACGGTTTACTTCTGTACCACAAAAACAGAAAACAGCTGACCATGTCGACAATGCGCATGAAATTCAGAACTAAACTTTTAGTTCCAACAAAAATCCCAGGACTGCTAATCAGGTTACGAACCGGTAACGAACTGATTCCATTGTAACCCGCGAACACAGAACTGTTACTAAAAATTCAGGATTTTACTAACCGCGAACACTGTTTTTTTCACTAGGCATGCGATAAGTCCCAGAACCGGTTCAGAATCGAACCCGCGAACAAAGCTATTATTTAATATGGGATATTGGAAAAGAGTGGTAAGTAGGACATTTAGAGCTTTCTTTACTGCAGAATTTTTAATGAAATCCATTATGACAACTACCTAAACACTTTACTCAAGTTATAGACTGATATTTTTTTATTATTTTTTTTATTACACTCATTTAATAAATTTTAACATAAGTGTATTTTTAGAAATACTAACAGCAACAACAGCAAGCAAGATAAAAACGAATGTCATAGTGCCCGAAAAGGGTTTAAAAAGTTTCCAATGAGGGCGCTAAATTACAATTGCAACGTTGCCAACGTTGCTAAATTTTAATTATTCATACCAATTTTAGCAAATAAATAAAAAGTACCCAATTTATGACAAAATATTTAAAAAACTAGGTTAGGTATTGACATTAAAAGTAATTGTGCAATTTGAGCAATTAGCAAAAGAAATTGGAAAAATAATACTTGAATTAACAGTTTTTAAATTTGTTGTTGGGGTTGACGATACCCTTTACTACGTAAATATTCATATTTTTCACTGTTACTTCATTAGAGGAAATATTGGTAGGAATTTCATGTAAAATCTTCTTTGAAATTTCCACCTTATTACTATAGGATTCAGCAATATATCCCTCCGCAACAGAAGAAGACTTCCAACCTCCATACCTTTTTAAGTCCAAAATATTGACATCCGAAGCATTGGCAAGGAACGTAGTTGACTTTCTTCTAAAAGAATGGCCAGTGTATCTACTGATGTCTTCAAGCTTGAAAAACTTCGCAATTTCTTTAGGTACATTTGAAATAGTGTGCTTTCCAATTACTTGATTAACACATTTACCTCTTTCATAACGATACAATAAGCGCTCATCTAGAGCATTCCTTGGTCTCAGCTTAATATATTCCTGTAGAAATCTGACATAAGGAACTGAGCCTTCATCGTTGGTTACTACAAAGTTTCTTTTAATTTTATTTTTAGACTCCACTATTTTTACTAATAATTATTTAATCAAATTAAAGTATTTGGGTTATTTTTTCGAAAGTTTTCCTTTTTAACATCTGACAACGATTAATGCAATACATATTTAAGTCGAAATAAATTGCGTTTCTTCCTTCTCCGTTTTCGTTTCTTTCCTTTTTTCAGTATAAAAGAGTTCGCCGCGTTGATAATCTTTTATCCGCTTTATATAACAGTGCCTTTTTTGTATTACAATAACTGGCATCTTTAGGACTTTCTTTTGTAAGACATTTATTTATTCTTATAAAGATTTTAAATGTAATTGTGGTATTTTAAATACTGACCTCGTTTGTAGGGTGTAGGTTTAACGATGACAGTTCGTTGAAAGGTAATATAATTGGAGAAACCTTAATTTATTGAAAACATTTTATTTTGTTTTTAAAATTTATTTGACCTTAAAACAGATTTAATTTGGAAGGTAATATACCTACAGACTGTCTCAGGATAGGTGTAAGGATAAGGAGGTTATAAAAGGACCAAATAATTTTTGAATTTTTAAACTTAATTTTGAAAAACACAGTCAAAAATTAATAAAAACAAAATTGGCACGAGTGAGCAAAATTTAATGAAATATTTATTAATGTTTATTATTTTTTAAAAATTTAATGCCTTAAGCCAAGGATTTTGAAAACTGTTGATGCATAAGGTAAAAAATTGACAAAATATATTTTTTTGTTACTTTAATTGACATAAAATTTAATTTCTACTACCTATATTTTTAAAAATGAAGGTAATTTACTATTTGGTCATTTTTGATATTTTTTGTTATAACTCGCCCTATATAATACCAATTAAAGTAAAATTTTGTGTTTATTAGTTTTGGACCATGGGACTCTGTTTTTACAAAATGACGTTTTAAAATTCCAATCATATTTCCGAAACTAATAAAGTTAGATGTACTTAATGTGGTATTTTCTTAAAGCTCATTTAAAGATCTTTTTAATGGTAAAATAATATACAGGGTTCTTAAATAAAAAGATGTACTTTTTCTTCTACCCTGTATATTACTACCAGTATCACCATTAAAAAGACCTTTAAAAGAGCTTTAAAAAACACCACATTAGGTACATCTAACTTTATTAGTTTCTGAAACATGGCCATCCAAATCAGGTATTTGGGTAATTTTTAAAGTACCGCCATTTTGTAATAGGTGAAGATATTGACTTCATATTCTAGGGTTATAAAGTACTCGTCAGGAGCTTTAAAATGATGTATCACTCGACCCGCCTTCTCATTTAAGAATTTTGGGATGGTGGCTCCGGTGGTTAAGGGGTTAAAGGGGCGCCGTCCAATTTTTTGTAAAAACGTTCCCCCTCAATAAATATCTTGACGTGTTTCGGCGATTTTCTCAAATCTGTCTCGTTTCGAAGATAACTTGAGTGGAAAGTTTTTAAATGAACACCCTGTATATCACTTAAAAGTTTAAAATGTAAATTAAGAATTAAGAAATTCTTTATCCTATTAGCATTAACTCTTTTAAAATCTAAAACTAATCGAAAAAACACAAAATAAATTAACAATAACTTAACATACAACGGTAACCTGAAGTAATTTACCATCTGATTATTTCCGAAATAAAAAGTCATATATCAGACCACGTAGATTGTTAAAATTAACCATATCTCGAATGACTTTAATACACTTCGAGTCCCAAGTAACATATTTACACCGATTAAAATAGAATTGGTTGTGCTGTTATCTTTTAATTTTATCTCTAAGATTGGCCATTTAATAATGAGTTTAGCAATGTTGTGAAATGTGGAACTATTAAGAGATATCTTTAGTTAAGGTTTAAGATTTGTAATGGTGTTGGCCATTAGTGTCTCTGAATTGCTAAATTAGAGTTACGTTTTATGTTTTTTTTTTAAATAGTTAATTTGTGTTTTTAAACCTAATCTTAAACGGGTTTTATGCACTTTTATACAGGGTGGCTGCTTGTTATGTGTACAAATTTTTTAGCAATAAGTTATCGCTTGAAAATGGTTGGAGATTACAGATATACACTTGACCAAGATTTTAGTGTTATTGAATCATAACATTATTTAACACCTTTTAATGTACAGGGTGTTTTTTAATTTCGGTAAAAAGAATTAAGGGATTATTTTTGAGGTACTTTTGGAGAAAAAGTTTATACAGGGTGATTCAAAAATCAATCACAAAACTTAAGGGGGTGATTCTACTTGACAAAATAACTCTACCCTCTCTTCATATAATTTTTTTCAAAATGTCTTTCGTTTTCGAGTTACAAGCCGTAAAAGTTCAATTTTTATTTTGGTTTTTTCGCCATATTGCATTTATTTTTTAACCAATCCAGTTGATATTTGGCACACAAATCGAGCTTTGCAGATTCTAAAATTTTAAGACAACAGAACTTTTTTTAATACCGCCAGAGGGCACTTTACCTAAAACTTAAAATTTATTTACATCAGTGCACATTTACGTTAAACAATGAACCCAATCATCAAAATTACCACTACTGGAGCAAAGAAAACCAACACAGATTTGTCGAAACGAGGACGCAATATCCACAGAAAGTAAATGTTTGGGCGGGGATTTTCGGACAACATGTTATTGGACCATTTTTTCTTAATCAAAATTTGAATGCAGAATTTTATTTGGAACTACTCGAAGAACTAATTTTACCCGCTTTAAATGAGGTACCTAGGGAAAATCAGGAAATTTGGAACCAAATGGATGGCTGCCAGGCACATAATAAGCTGGCTGTTCGGGAATATTTACACAATGCTTTTAATGGAAATGTTATTGGCCTACATCACACCATAAATTGGCCAGCGAGGTCTCCTGATATTTTGCCAAATGACTTCTTCCTCTGGGGCCATTTAAAAAGCATGATATACAAGGATAAAACCTACTCTAATCTAGATGAGTTAAAAATGCTATTTCTGCAGAATGCAATAAAATTTCAATTTACCAGTTAGCCAATGTAAAAAGACAATTTTATGAACGTCTGGGTTATTGTCTAGCACTTAATGGAGGAATATTTGAAAATTTTCTTAAATCTTATTTCCAACATATTAATTATTGTAATAATATTAATAATTTATTGAAGCATGTAAATATTATAAATGTCATAAGTTCTTGAAATTGGTCACACTAATTTAGTTTAACTTAACTTAATTCGTTTGTATAAATACAACTTTTATCTTTTCACTGTACGATTTTTTGTAGGGGATTTCCTATGTCCCGCCCGACGATGCATCACCCGGTATAACATTTTTTTCTTATCATCTAAGCTTTGCAACCCAATAGGTCTCTATGACACTCGAGTAACTGCAAATTTAGCATCTTGGGCTCCCCTACTATAAGGCAATATTTAAAATACCTTGCGCTAACCTCGCAATTACAATTTTTATACAAAAATAACTAAAGGTATTTTACATAATTTATGTTTTAAGATCAAAAAAGTAACAGCAGGTAAATACCACTTGACGGCAGACTATTTTATCAGAACGGTAAACTGCACGATATGCCGCGGCAAAAACGCAAATGAAATGGTTTTAAACGCGCCATTTATAATTTTTATGGCATTTAAAACCGAATAAAGTGATAAACGGTATGCAACACCTGTTGTGGATATAAAGCGTTACTTAAATGCAAGAAGAAATTATTAAGGTCTAGGGAGTTTTCAAGCCCTACAAGCTTTCCCTAAAATAATAAAAAAATGCCTAATTTATTTGTATGATTTAAGGGGATATTATATTTAAACCTTTAAGGTACGTATCTAATAAAGCAACAATAAAAAACTTTTCTGTTACTAAATGCTGCTGTGTGTTCCAAAATTGAGAATCAAATGTCTCCAGGTATCAACTTTTTGTCTCCACCAAAGCAAGTAAAATCAGATACAGTTTAAATTTTGTTTAAAATGTGGTGTGACGACAACAATGATACAATGATACAATGATTTATTTTAGTATTTAACATTTACATGTTTTATACACGTCATACTTAAGTATTATTAAATTATTATCACAGACCTTTTTAGTCTATAAAGCAACATACTAAACTTACATTTTTCTACAAAAACATACACATTAGCATATCACAGTACTTCCTTTTTCTTTTTAAAGTTTACAGTGGCTTAAAATCACAATAATTGACAACAGTCTAGAGGCTCTAGCTCTAGCTGCAGCTGCTTTTGTTATTTGAAGCGCCAAAAGGAAACAACAGTTTTCGGTGCGACCATCTCTCCCTCTCTTTCTCTTAATCATGTTCCAAACGGTTTTTTCTTCACCTCCGAAATATTAGCACCAGTAACTTCACATATTTTAGATCATGCATGTTTCCCGTAGCCACATTTATATTTTTTATCAATTGCATTCCAATCAACTAAATTCATTTGATAGCTCATTTGTCCTTTTAACAGCGTGTCAATAAATTGACATAAAAAACAAAACGGCGTCTGCCAGGACATTTGGAGCGTTTTTTGAAACATGCACAAAAACAAAAAAGTTGTAATATACCCTTTTTAGCACAATACCTTTAAATATTGGCTTCCGTATTGATTATACAACAAAATTGTATTAAACTATTTTAAAGAATTTGATAAAATAAGCTTACACACTACATTTGGTAATCATTACTGGTTGAATTATTTCTGTATGTATCAGTAATTAACGATTTGTCAAAAAGTTTTTCTTAAATTACACACCCCCACAAAAATAAAAAGTTGGTGGTCTGAAAGACTAGACCATGGTTTCTTTATATGTAATTGGGGTCGCTGAATCCGAATCTGGGGTAGATTTGACCCTATCAGGTCAGGGTCAAGGTCATTTAAGGTCAACCACAGCGCAACAAGTAAAAAAAATGGAAAGTCCGAAAGACCAGACCATGGTATTCTTTTTTTTGGGTCGCTGAAGCCGAATCTGGGGTCGGTTTGACCCCATCAGGTCATGGTCAAGAGTGTTTAAAGGTCAGATCATCAAAATTCATCGAAAACGGACCATAATCGTGGTATTTTTATGTTTTTGGAATCGTTAAATCCGAATCCGTGGTCAAATTGACCCTATGAGGTTAAGATCAAGGTCATATTAAGGACAAATTTTTAGAAGGTATTGTAAATGCACCAAAATTGTGATATCTTGGGGTTTTTGAGTCGCTAAATCTAAATCCGTAGTCAAATTGGCTTTCCGGATTCAAATTAAGCGACCCCAAAAATATCAAGGTACCACGTTTGTGTTCTATTTTCAATGAATTTTGATGATTTGACCTTGAAATGACCTTGACTGTGACCTAATGGGGTCAACCATGCTCCGGTTTTGGATACAGTGACTAGTAAAACATAAGGATACCACGTTTGTGGTCTATTTTTGATGAATTTTGATGATTTGACCTTGAAATGACCTTGACCATAACTTAATGGGGTCAAACCGACACCAGACTCAGATTCAGTAACCCCAAAAACATAAATATACTATGGTCTAGTCTTTCGGACCATCAACTTATTTATTTTTGTGAGGTTGTGCTATTTGTAATTGACTTATTAAAAAATAGTAAAGTAGTCCAATATAAATTTGTTGTAAAATCAATAGGGAAGTCAATATATATAGTTATTAATGTCATGGGGTATCCTATGGCGATCCACCACCCGGTATAGAAAAATTTTAAAAAAATAAGAACGGTGTATCACCCCACATACTGTTCCGAATCACCTCGTATAAAAACACGTGTCTTCGTTTTTATACCTTTATTAACAATAGAACGTAACTATGGTTACAACAACGACAAAATCTTTACTTGTCAATGTCTCGAAGTTTACAGTACAAAAGTCGAATCTATACTAATCATTCGAAGAAAGATTTTCAGTCGCCCTTTTATAGTAATATGGAAGAGTAAAGAATGATCTAGAATTTTGGAGAAATATCGCGAAAATTCCATAGTACAGGATAGCATAAAAGTCCTCAATGGATAATTCGGGCGGTTTCAGAAACCTTCGAAAGTGATAAAAGAACTTGGAAAAATAAAGGTAAATTAGTTAAATAGTAACTTTCTAGAAACCTGCGGCAACTCCGATTTTAACGAAATTTGGTATACTGGGTTTTTGGGGCGCTGATCACGAATCTGAAAGATTTTTTGGCGGAAACGTTTCGTTCTCGAGATATTCATCATCAAAGTTCAAATTTGATTTAAGCTTATTTTTACTATATTCCCCCTTCTTTTTGCACACAATTCTTGATTTTAAGCTAAAGTGTCACACAATATTTAATTTTCACCTTTTAAAACCCCGTTTTTCTACGTTTTTTACATTATTTTTGCATTAAATTGCGTGGCTTTTCTTTGATAATGCAGCAACAATACATACACATAGGGCTTCATGGCACACTGGGATTGAAATGATTTAAAGTATAGCTACGCAATTTAATGCAAAAATAATGTAAAATACGTAAAAAAACGGGGTTTTAAAAGGTGAAAATCAAATATTGTGTGCCACTTTAGCTTTAAATCAAGAATTGTGAGCAAAAAGAAGGGGAATATTGTAAAAATAGGATTAGTTTAAATTTCAAGTCTGATAATGAATATCTCAAGAACGAAACGTTTGCGCCAAAAAATCTTTCAGATTCGTGATCAGCGCTCCAAAAACCACTGTATACCAAATTTCGTCAAAATCGGAGTTGCCGCAGGTTTCTAGAAAATTACCCTTTCTAAAATTCTCTAACGTAAACACATTTTTGAAAGTCTGTAACAATACGTATGTGGGTTAAGCTTAAGTTTTAAGTTACCGTTTAGAAAGATTGAAACTGCCTCTAAAAGTACTAAAACTTGTTGTATCTACGGTAAAAAGATAACGCGGCAGGTGGTTGGTCCTGATATATGACGTAGTTAGAGCAATTTTACAGTTTTCCATGAATTTTTAATTTGATTGTTCTAGATAGCGTTTCCGGGGTCGGGAGATTTCATTAATTCTTTTTATTAGGATCTTGAACTTTCTAAAACGTCTAGTTTTAAAAGCAAAATACTAATAAATGATACATTTTAAAAACCAACAAAATCTACTAGTTGAAAAGAAAGCAACGTGAAATTTTTATCATAATATTTACTCTGGATATGATACGCCCAACGGTTTTATTATTTGTCTGATCAATACCCTAAATCGATTGGTGGGATCTGGTAGCTAAGACTTACTTACTGAGTTTGCGAAACATTTCAGCACTGTCTCGACAACTAAACTTTATCTTAAATATGGCTCAATTAGTCCTACCTGTACAGTTCCCCCATTTGCTCAATACAGTATTGTAATAGATTATATAAGCAAGGAAAAGATTCTTAAAATTATTAATGGCTTGAAAAATAAAAATTCTGCTGGTCCCGATGACATAAATGTTAAAATAATTAGGTCAATTAAAGATTTTATAATACAACCCCTAACTTTTTAGTAAACCGTAGTCTTGAAGAAGGTGTTTTTCCAAAAATACTCAAAACTGCCAATATTATACCGATTCATAAAAAAATAGTCATAGTGATGTTGAAAACTATAGGCAAATATCTATTCTTAGTATATTTTCAAAAGTTTTCGAAAAGTCGGTGTATGACATAATTATTAATTTTCTAGGTAAATATAATATTTTGGATCGATCTCAACACGGCTTTATACCAAATGGATCCACTGAATCTGCTGCCTATAGTCTAACAAATTACATATCTCAATACATTGATGAGGGCAAGCACGTAGCCACCGTATTTTTTGATCTATCTATAGCTTTTGACACTATTAACAAGGACTTCTTAGTTGCCAAACTTTACAATATGGGTATCCGTGGCCCAATACTACAGTGGCTAAAATCTTATGTGTCGGATAGAGAAATGGTTGTTAAGTATGGTGGTGCAAGTTCTGAGGTCAAAGCGGTTGAGCTTGGCGTTCCTCAAGGTTCAGTTCTGGGCCCTCTTTTGTTTATATTGTATGTAAATGACCTGCCTCTAAATGTTACATCTGGCCATGTCACAATGTACGCGGACGATACCACAATTGTCGTTTCAGCGGATACCCTAGACGAGCTGTGTACAAAAACAAGTAATGTATGTAATGAGATGGAAGTGTGGTGTAAAAGCAATGGTTTAATACTGAATGTGAACAAGACTGAATATATGTACATGTATAATAGAAAGTCACTTGCCTATGACTTTGAAAATGGCTTAAACATTAAAGTTTCTAATAGGGTTAGATTTCTGGGGACAGTCTTGGATCCGCAGCTCTCCTTTATCAATCACATTGAATATGTATGTGCGAAACTAAACTCAGCTTATTTTGCAATTTTAAGTCTTAAGAATACTCTTGATATTGATGGTCTATTAGCGGTCTATTATTCCTTAGCGTACAGTCATATGTCATATAATGTGGTCTGCTGGGGAGATGCGGGTGTACGATGCTCCCGTATTTTTGTAAGCCAAAAAAGAATCCTAAGGCTTATTTTTAACCTAAATGTGCGCGAAACTTGCAAGCATGTTTTTGAACAAAAAAATCTTAACTTTTCCATGTCTTTATATTTTAAGGTGTTTAGTGTTTGTCGACAATAATAGAATGTTATTTGAAGGGTTGGGAAATAGCAGTGCATACAATACACGCGGCAGAGATCTTCTGACAATTCCAAAACACAATACAACATTTTTTAAGAGTTCGCCAAAGTACAACTGCATAAATTTTTATAATAAATTACCTTCTGAGTTGAGAGCGTTACGTGGAGAAATGTTTGTTCGAAGGGTAAAGAGTTTTCTGTTGAAAAATTCTTTTTATTCATGTAAGGACTTTTTGCAGTATTAGATATTTTTCCCTTGATGTAATTTAGTTTTAGGTTTTAACATTTCTTCTTTTAAAATTTAATTTTTTTTATTACAAAGCTAACTTAATTCCCGTAGTTAAAGGGAAGGTTTATTGTGTGTTTGTATATATTTTGTATGTTTGATTGCATATTATGTATATGCACATATGTATTGTATTACCGTTTTATACAATTGTTTATATATTTGTTTCAGCTGTATTGACCATTTACTTAGTTTTATGTTATTTTATTTATGTAAGTAAGTTCTCTGTGTAGATGTGCTAATAATGGTAATTTTTTTAAATCCTATTTTTTTTTCTTTTATATATTTTTAATTTTAAGTTTCTGTATTGTATTGACGAACCAATGTACAATCCTGTATTTTTAATGGTAATATATATTCTATTCTATTCTATTCTATTCTATTCTATTCTACTGAATTATTTTTAGGTTTTAGTACGTAACCTACATTACACACAAAAAATAAAATTCTTGCAAATAGAATATGGATTTTCTTAATAATATATTTTTAACTCAAAACAAGTTTTCTTGAGGAAAAACAATATTCTAGATCTAAGAAATTGCATTATTTTCATATTAAATATTATTATTCTTACTATGTATTCTTCAAACAAGTATATATTTTTAAAATAAGACATAATTTGTCTAAAATTAAGAATATTAGATAAGAGATATTTAAGAAAACCTATTCTTACAGAAAATCTTAAATTTCTTTAGCCAAGACAAAGTAATAATTTTATTCTCTACTTAAAACGTAAATTCACCTTGGAATAAAATTCTTGTTGATTTATTATTATTTTTGTTAAAGACAATGGCTTTTTAAAAGAAAACTAAAAAATATATTTATTTTACAGTCAAAACAATTTATATTTATTTCCTTTACTTAAGAAAATATTTGTTTTGTATTATTAAACCAAAATATTATATTCTTGGTTACCATAATTAGGTATCAAAGGTATTTTTCTTATTCATTTTTGCAAAGAACGTTGCCCAGAGAGGTGCGCATCGGCGAACCAGGAAACAAGAAACGCTTCCTTCCACACTGAAAGATTATAAAAAGTTAAAATAATTTGTACCAAGGAGATTAAGAAAGGTTGACTAGATAGCCAAAAAGTAAGATGACTGCAGGCCGGGGAGGATTTTAAGAAAAACGTCGGCACCACCATGGTCTAAGCGCTGGAAAATAACGAACACCACATAAATGGTAATAAACTTGACAGAAAGGAGGTGTGGGCGCCGAAGAAACCAACGAAGTTAGATAAGTGCGTTCCTGCTTGTAGAAATGAAGAAAAACGCGTCGCCCTCAGGCGCGTTATTCTTCATTATATACTACCGGATTTGGATTTAAATAGTAAATTAGACGATTTTTTTAAAGCTTTTGTTAAAAAAATATTAATTTTAATAAACTATAAAACATATATATTTTTTTATTATTTTTAGTTCGTTAACCTCAATTTTTACTGAAAATCATAATCAATAGAAATGTTTTTTGTTATACAGTTTTAAGTAATTTTTGCTATTTAATTAGGTAGTCTCAAAAATTTAATTTTGTAAAGAAATTTTAAAAATATTTTTTTTAAAGGTACAGTCAAGTTCATCCGTGGACACACATTGTAGTTTTATGGGGTAGTTGGATCACCGTGCTGAAAATATTCACAGTAAAGCTACTATCGTGCTGGGACTATCGGACTTCCGTTAAATCTTCACAAAGAAAGTACTGAAGAATACACTGGAAATGCCGGATGCAAAACACCAAAAACTCTTGTTTTTTTAACATCAGAGCTGTACCAGGGAGATTTCCATTAATGAAGGATCCTAGACCCCTCAGCAAGGTTGGCTTTAAGAGACGTCCAGAACGTCCAACATAACGTTATAAAAATATTATACTATTAAAAGTTTTGTTTTGTACTCTAACAATAATATTTGTGATTAATAAAAATTTTATAACAATCTTTTGTTTTAAATGAAAACTAAATAGTTTTATTTGAAGAAAGTATTTAATTATGATATTCTTTAACCAAGACCACCCTAAATATATATATTCTTGGCCAAAGAAATGTATTCTTAACTTAAATTTTAATTTGTTTTTGCTGAAGAAAACATATGTTTTAAATTGATCACTCGACAAGAATATATTTTCTCCAATAAAATGAGTGCTTTTCTTCGCTAGATAATCGCGTCGACAAAAAAATGTCTACAAAGAAAGCATTAATATTCTTAACTTAAAAAATTATGTTTACTTAACTGAATCTACCTTTATGCTTGTACCAAAATAATGTTTTTAAGAATATCATTTACTGATAAGAAGAATATATTCTTTTCGTTATATACAACTCACAACGTGTCTTGAGTCAAAGCAAATTGTTTTAAGTTAAGACATATTTTTTTGTGTGTACTTTTATTGTAATAAAATCGTTTGATATATTTTTTTATACCGGACGTTAATTTTAAAAGATACCACTTAGTTATCTGCGAAAAGAGACAGATTTGAGAAAATCGCCGAAACACGTCAAGATCTTTATTGAATGGCGTCCCCCTTCAACCTCCTAGCCACCAGGATCCCCACCCCAAAATTCTTAAATGGAAAGGGAGGTAGAGTGATACATCATTTGACAGCTCCTGACGAGTACTTAGTAACCCTAAAGTCAACCTTCAACTACTATAAAATGACGGTACTCTAAATATTACCCAAGTACCTGATTGGCATGACCGTATTTCCGAAATTAATAAAGTTAGATGTGCTTAATGTAGTATTTTCTTAAAGGTCTTTTAATGGTTATTTTTGTACCAAGGGCGAAAAATAGCACTTTTATGCCCGCGGCTAATAGTTGTTGCCCAAGCTTTGCGAGGGCAACAATCATCTGTGGGCTTTACGCCAGAGGTGCAAACAATATTTTTTGTACGACTGAAATATATATAGAAGCATTCTCTCTAGTTGTTTTTTCTTTATTTTTATTAACACGCTTTTATTAACTTGGGTTGTAACTATCTATCTATCTATCAATCTATCCATCTGGCTGCCTATGTAACGGAATCTTTGAGCCTAATTTTAACCAACTTCCAGCTATTCGATTTCTTTGAAACTTTGCACACGTATTAAGGACCCATGACAATGCAATAAACAGTATCCCTTTATCTTTTTTTTAATCGCCAGGAAAAAAATTCCATTATATTATAAAAACAACACCTAGGATGCCATCTGTTGGAAAAATTTCAAACTTTGCTATTAAATGAGGAAGAAATTTTTTAGTGGATTGCAAAGTGTTGACAACGGTCCAAACATTTCCTGGAGTGCCATCTGTTGGCAAAATTTGAAACTTTGCTACTTAATGAAGAAGAAATTTTTTAGTGAGTTGCAATCTTTTGCAAATTTTAAAATTTGCTACCATTGTCATTTCATAGGGGGCTGGTTATTTTCTTTTTGCTGCTTAATTAATTAGTATGTTCTAATTTACTGTTATATTAAGAATTTTGTTCAATATAACGAACTAAAAAATAAAAAATAATTAATAGTTTAAAAAACTAAAAAACACGCTTTTATATGCAACCGAACTTAAAATTAAAAAATAATTTTTCATTAAAAAAATATTTTCACTTCATAGTAAAAAGCGTGGGGTGCATTTTACTATTTTTTCACAACTTTTCCATCATAGATATTGGCAAATATAATAATTATAACATTTAATATATTAAGCACCCCACGCTTTTTACTATGAAGTGAAAATATTTTTTTAATGAAAAATTATTTTTTAATTTTTAGTTCGGTTGCATATAAAAGAGTCTTTTTTAGTTTTTTAAACTATTAATTATTGTATATCGAATAATTTTGCCGATGTTACTATCAGGCTAGTTTAAGTCAAATTGTTACCTACCTACGAAATAATTATATCTGGTGTCAACACAATAAAAAAATTTGTTTTTTAATTTGAATTAGGAGCCAAAATAAGTCAAAAATAGAAGAAGCTGCAGGGAAAGTCTGCCCAGAGTTGTTACCAGAAAATTCATAAAAACCCATTCGGTGATTTTTTGTGATGCGCGAATTACAAACAGTTCATTCCATAACAAAAAGTGCGTTGCTTGTAAATGCGGACGTTTTTGATACTTTTTGACCTAGGGCGTAAAAATACAATTTCACGCCCTCAAATGGGGAGTAAAATTGTATTTTACGCCCGGTCGTACAAAAAAATATTAATAATGATATTACTAGTGATATACAGGGTAGGAAAAAAGTTTATATATATTTTTTATGAAGAACCCTGTATATTATATGCCATACCAATAAAAAAATCTTTAAAAGAGCTTTAGGACAATGCCCCATTTGGTACATCTTACTTCATTAGTTTCGGAAATATGGCCACCCCATTTAGGTTTTCGGGTAATATTTAAAATACCGCCATTTTGTAGTATTAGGTAAGATATTTACTTTTTATTTTACGATTAAAAATACTTGTCGGAAGCTTTAAAATGATTGATAACTCGACCTTCTTTTCCATTTAAGAATTGTTGGTTGGGTCCCTGGTGGCTAGGGAGTTGAAGCGGCGCCGTCCAATTTTTTGTAAAAACCTTTCCCCTCCCCCACAAATAAATATCTTGACGTGTTTCGGCGATTTTCTCAAATCTGTCTCTTTCCAAAGATAGCTGGTAACTTTTAAAATGAACACCCTGTATAATTTATCTTTTAAACTGGTGAATTACCTTTTACCTTCTTTAAATGCACGACTTGAACTGAATGTTATTCATCTGCTATTTGGTCACACAGAATTTATTTCTTATTTTAGCATAAAATATAACATTGAGTCATTGAGTGTCGTCTTCTCATTTACAGGAAACCATTTTTCTTTCTTGATGAAATCTTGCCAATTTATGCTAAATATGTAAACACGTAGATTCCATAAAATATGCACTATTCGTGGATCGGATGTAATACGTTTTGAATAGGATTAACAAAAAACTTAAAATAAGGATTTTTTGTTAAAAAACATGTTTTAATTTTAATTTTAACACATCCTCTATACTTTGGTCGCTATAAATTGATATTGAATACCTAGTAAGTAACTCCGGTTACTCTAGTTTTAAACCAATAAAATACATTTTTCCTACGACCACTTGTGAAAATAGCAAATAGCACACTGGTTTCATGCATAGAAAATGCGTTATATCACACTAGTGTTGCAAAGTACTTTACAGCATTAGTGTTGCAAAGTACTTTACAACACTCGTGTGATATATATTATGATGTCATTCTAAAAACTGCTACCGGTTTTGCAAGTGACATATTTATTGTAGTGACAGTAAAAGAACTTTTTACATACCTTAAACAGTAGAACCCAAATTAGCGAAAATCATCTTATTAACGTAACTACACAGTATAAGCTTTCTTCTAATATTAAAAAGAGTAATAATAAAATTTCCGAAAAAATAAGAACATAAACAAAAATAGACATAACCACAAAAAACAACTTTCACTGACTGCTCGCTCAGTGGCACAGTGTTGTCAGGTAAGTAGATCAAATTAAAAATTTCCCTCCTACCTTTGAGCACGCACCTAATAGAGGCAGCCTTGCCGCTTGACCGTTCGACCTAAAGCGCCAGAGAAAAAAGTCCTATAGATCAAATTCCTTTCTCTCTGTCTTCGTGTACTCAAACAACTAGTTAAATCTTTTTTTAATCCCTTAATTAAACCTGAAGCTAATACACACTTTATAAATCCACTTTCTTTTATCCATTCATAAATAGAATCATACCCTTTCGACGTTGCCAAATGCTTTCCATATTTTGCATGGTATAACTGACGTTTAGTAGTCGTTTTTTCTTACTTTTAGGACTTTGGATTATGCATTTACAATTTTCATATTTTTTATATTTTTTCTCAAAAATATGAGAAAAAATGTAATTTTTACTTAATTTTACATGTGATGTTCAGTTTCATTAACTCGTTTTACCAATTTCTAACAACATTCTGTAATACCCTGTACTACCTTTCTATAGCTCCTATGATATACTCAATAAAATTAAAAGTTGTTCCTTAAATTACTATGTGCATATTTTTAAAACTCTTGAAGAAAGACATACTAATTTTGATATTTTTTCATTTTTTTTAAATCTTTTTAACTGCGATTAAATTATTACTTCTTATAGCTCCTATAATATATGAACTTAAAAAATACTGTAAGTACTGTAAAGTTTTTGACTTTTGACCTCTGATTTGTTGGAAAATCCTTTTAGAATTTATTTACACCAAAAAGCGTTATTCATAATTCTTGTTATCCTGAACTATTTAGTAAAATTGAAATTTTCAACAATATTTTAACATCCTCCGTAATACATAATTAACCCAAAAAGGTTGCTTCTATAAATAATTAATACGTATATGTATATTTAGGGCTTAGAACTGGCTTGAACATAAACTAAAATCTAAATAGACCAATTCACCTGGTAGTATTTTGTTTCGGTGCCGACGTTCAAAAAGGAAATATGTACGTAGTTAATTTATATTTCTCTTGAGAGATCAGGTGCAGCTCAAAGGCTGTTTTCATAGAGCAAAAGGTAAAGGAGCTTTATTTTAAACCATGTTTTAGAAATTCGTTTGAGTACGGGAACTAGAAGAAATATGTAAATGACTTGGTAAATACATAAAAGCAACTATACACCGAGGTGCCAATGAGATTATTATCCCTTCAGTCATGGTTTATACCCCCGTCATCTTAGTCAAATTAAAGGGTCAATAACGAAATCTCACAGAATAAGCTAAATATCTGTACATACCTTTATTTTGGTACAAAAAATACTCTCCTATACTCTATTTTTTTGCAAGAGAGAGTAATAAATCATTTAATTTTATGGCAATTCGCTTTCGATGTTAGTCCGAGTATAAATATTTTTCTTCAATTCTACCTGTAATGTACTGATAAGGCATCATAATTTTAGGCCGGCAAGACCCCGCTCTAAAATTGGTCAACCTTTTGGGTCAAATACAAAGAAATAACAGATGTTTACCCGTATTTACGTGGGAATAATGTGATAAAAACCTTGACAGTGGCGATGGCGGTGTGCTGAGTTTATTTTTGGAAACGTACCCCTACAGTTTAGGTAAAATGAAAATCTTGTTTTTTTTTTATATGTGTAAAAAATTTATTTTAAAATTTATAGTATATCAATATTGTACAGTTGGTATCATTATAGTTAATAATAACCATTTTATTAAGAAAATAATACACATTAAAAATGCATAGTCAAAAAATAATTATTTAAAATATAATCTATACCTAATTAAATATGCTACATAATCTACATCTAGTTATTCACATTCTTCCATATCTGACATACTATCACTACTTGAGTAATACTTGTTTAATTAGAGGTTCAACAGTTGTATCTACTATTATATCCAAACACCACATTTTATTTTCTACTTCTAATACATGTTCGACACATTTTTTCCAGTTTTCTGGGGAAGCATTAGATATGGCAATTTGAAATAGTTTTTTTATATCTACTAGTTTAAACGTAGTATTATTTCTGGCTACTTCACCTTTCACTTGTGCCCATATAAGTTCTATGGGGTTTAGTTCGCAGTGATAAGGTGGCAGCCGATATACAGTTATATTTTGTTTCTTGGCTATTTCATCAATTACAAAACGTGTGTACTTAGCTTTATTTGTGGCGACTTCACTTTTTACTAGCTGCAACAACTCTAGTTTAACACTATCTGTAGGATGTTCAATATTTTGCTGCATCAACCAGGATTGAATGTCTTTTTAAGCCAGCTTAAAGAGCATTTTGTACGAGCTTCCTGCCTCCGAATGCCTCTGTTCCAGACCGGAAAACAATTTTTAAATGGGTTGCTAACTTAAGGGCAACTGGTTCTTGACTTTCCTAAATCAAGACAGCGATCCGAGATGAAACTGATGCTATTCCTCAAGATATGGTGATAAAAGTAATGCGGAACTTCTAGGAACGCCTTCGCATGTGTGTCGCTGCTAACGGCCGTCACTTACACGATATAATTTTAAAAACATAGTTAAAAAACCTTAAAGTGTGCTCTTTTTGAAAATAATAAAAGTTTAGCTTCATATTTATAGTAGACTTTTTATTTGCTACCCAAATGTGGGAGTCCATTCTGCCGCACCCTGTATAATCGAATACGTTTTTAATAATCTGCTTTTCGTTTACAGTTAAATGGCCGACACATGCGCGTTTCTGCGGAGAAGCCATTTTTACAATACTGTAATACTTTGAACAATACTTTAACAATTTATAACCACTCAGTTGCACATACGGAAAGATATTAAAGTATATATAAAATTTATAATCCTTATTTAACGCAATTCGGTGTATTTCTACCTGTTCTTTGCACAGAGACTGGTGCGCCTATGGTTTACAACCTTCTAACCGTCCCGAGACATTTTTATTACTATCTCTTGCAAAAAAATGAAGTATAACAATCCCCTATGATATCGTGTAAGGAACTCGAAATATGACAAGTCAAATGTCAAAAAAAGGTTTTTGCAAATATCTTTAACTTTAAATTGCATTTATATTTATTATAAAAGTTGTAGAACACAAAATTCTTAACATTTTTTTGTCAGTCCAACGGATCCGATAATAGAAAGCGCAGAGTGTAAAGCACTTTACTGTATGTACATACCTTAGCACGCAATCAATCGTGATTTTTAGTCTAATATGTCATCTTTTTACTTAAGTATTTGCTAAATATCACGATTGATTGCGTGCTAAGGTACGTACATACAACTAAAGTTGTAAAGCACTTTTGTGTATGTACCTACCTTAGCACGGGACACAAGATACCATGCATTTGAAATAAAGTTCTCACACCCTGTACAAGTAAAAAAATACAAACAAAATTAAAATTACTAAGGCAAGAAATCCACATGGTTATATTTCCATCAGCAAAACGATACGATTTTCCAGATTTGATACCAAAGAATTTATCAGATTGTTGCCAAGAATCGTGGCCGCCACAAAATGACAAAAAGGGAATTAAATGCATCAGAAGTATTTCTGGCGCCTGCGAGCTAAAAGGACCATATTTCTGTTGCCACACGTGTGTAATAAACTATAATAGTTTTGGTTTTAATGAGACTATGTTGCGAAGTTATAGAGGAAACTGCAGAATTACAGCGGTCATTAGATATTAAGGGATCATTTTATTAAAGGAATATAACGTGAAGCGGAAGTGTACCAGGTGACAACAAAATTACTATCCAGCATTTAATTTCCTTCAGTAAAAACGTATACTTTTTAACACGCTTTTATTAGCTTGGGTTGTATGTATGTATGTATGTAACGGAATCTTTAAGCTTAATTTTCACCAACTTCCAGCAATTCGATTTCTTTGAAACTTTGCACACGTATCAAGGACCCATGACAATGCAATAATCTGCAAACAGTATCCCGTTATCCCGATTAGAATTGCCAGGATAAATAAATTCCTTTATAGATTTTCTGTAGGAGAGTAACAGAGAAAGAGCTAGTGCGCGATCTGCGCATGCGTGCAGTTTCGGACGTACTCTCCAGCATAAGGCTGACAGAAACTTGTTCGGAGTAGTTGCGTTCTGAAACCCCATGCAACAGTGAAGCTTTAAATGAAATGATTAGATTACGAAATAGTTCGTGAAACCCGACTTGGCAAGCAAACGCAGGGCGATGCAGATATCTCTTTCACAGGATCTCAATTTGATATTGGATTGGGGCGCCAAAAATCTCGTTCAATTTAATGCATCCAAAACACAGTCATGTCCTTTTTCGCGAAAAAATCATCAAACACCCATCCTTTACTTATGAGTGGCCAGGTTTTGCAAAGCGGGGACACATTTAACCTTGTGGACGTCACATTTGAGAATAACCTTAACTGGCATAAACACATTGTATCTATAGCCACCGCGGCTTCAAAAAGCTTGGATTTCTTTTCCGAGCCAAAAGTATTTTTCTCCTTCCAATTTATACACTTTGTATGTGTCCCAAATTCGACCCTCTCTGGAATATTGTTTTCATGTCTGGGGAATGGCATCCCCTACAACCCTCAGCATTCTTGATGATATTCAAAGAAGGTCTGTTCGTCTTATTAATGATCCTTTACTTACTCAAAGACTTCCTTCCCTTGCCCATCGTCGAGCTGTGGGAGATCTATCGCTTTTCTATAGATTCTTTTACGGATTCTGCTCCGAAGAATTATCCAGTATAGTCCCTCCTCTTGCAGCTCCCAACAGAGAAAGTCGTGGTGCCGCGCGTATGCATCCCTATACGGTTCAATTGGACAGGCCCCGAACTTCCCATTTCGTTCGTTCTTTTATCCCTAGAGTTTCTAGACTGTGGAGGTCTTTCCTTCCCCCAAATCTTCAAGTTTTTAAGTCCCGTGTTAACAAACTTCCTCTTACCCTGCTTAAGACACCCACGGTACCTTAGTATTTAGGCTTTCAGCCTTCGTGGATGGCCCAAAGATAAAAAAATATATAAATTTTTAGAAAAATAGTAATATTAAAAACGTCAACAACAGTAACTCATCGGCAGCTAAGAATCTAATTATTTTCTAAAAATTAGGAATGCACCGATAATACAAAAATAAATGTTGCTCTACGTAATTTGACAACGGAAAGAATGACATTTTTCAGGATGTGGCGCCAGATAAATTTAGCTACACGCAAGGTAAATGTAATATTTCATTTCTTGTCATTTTAAAATATGGATGGTACGATACCCAAGTAAAATTGATTGTTGTAACTAAATGGTAAAGAGATAAAATCTAAAGGTAATAGTTTTTTTATCTCTTGGTAATTGATTTTAGGTTTTTAGATTAAAATTTACACAATATCAATAGAGGGTAGCCGCTAATTAATGGTACACTGAGAAACTACAGATTGTTAATGCCAAATAGAAGATTGATAGAACTAATTAACTAAACATATTTTACATATATCAAAAAAAAAAAAACATTATGCTTTGTAATAAACACCAATTATCTAGGATTTCTTGTAAACAGTACCAGCCTTTCACCGCAGAGACCCGGGTTCGATTCTCGGTATTATACATCGAAATTTTTATCGCTCGTCACCTTACAGATGGCAATGGCAAACCACTATGTAGTATTCTGCCTAGCACACCCTCTCACGTTGTTGTTTGGAAGCCACGTAAAGCCGGTTGTCCCACATATTTGTGTAGAAACAGTTTGGTAGGCGCCACAGATATGTGCAAGAGAGCGCCTACGTTTTGGACACAGATCATGGCCCTTAAAGAAGAGAAAAGAAATTTAAATAAGCCCATCAAATGTGTTTAACTTACCACTTATTATATCTACGGCGCAAGCTGTTACGTATGTGTAAATATCCACACTTTCTTTATCTACAGCCTCTTTATAAAGTCTGTTAATTAATACTTTTCCATTGGATTCAAATACCTCTACAAACTGTTCCAGTATCGAAAAATGAAAAGCTGGAGTGATAATACGTCTGCGTTTTTCCATTTTTGACCTTAAACATATAACTATAAAAAAATATATCCATGGTGTTTCATAACTACGATACGAAACTTTGGGGGTTTATTTTTTATGTAATTTTGTGATTAAATTACTGAATGTAAACTATTCAAAGTTGATATTATTCATTTTCATGTGTGTGTTTTTTAATTTTTTTTTTTTTTTTTGACAATACACGAAAGCTAAAAGCCTAAATACTAACGTACCGTGGGTGTCTTGAGCAAGGTAAGAGGAAGTTTGTTAACACAGCACTTGAAGGCTTGAAGATTTGGGGGAGAAGGAAAGACCTCCGCTGGCAGTAGGTTCCACAGTCTAGAAACTCTAGGGATAAAAGAACAAACGAAATGGGGCATGTCCAGTTGGACCGTATAGGGATGCATACGTGCGGCACCATGAGTTTTCTCTGTTAGAGGCTGCAAGAGGAGGGACTACACTGGATAATTCGTCGGAGCAGAAGCCGTAAAAGTATCTATAAAAGAGTGATAGATCTCCCACAGCTCGACGATGGGGAAAAGAAGGAAGCATTTGAGTAAGTAATGGATCATTAATAAGACGAACAGCTCTGAGGGTTGTAGGGTATGCCCTTCCCCAGACATAAGAACAATATTCCAGGGATGGTCGAATTTGGGACACATACAAAGTGTATAAATGGAAAGGAAAAAAATACTTTTTGGCTCGGAAAAAAAAGCTTTTTGAAGCCGCGGTGGCTATAGATACAATGTGTTTATGCCAGTTAAGGTTACTCTCAAATGTGACGTCCACAAGGTTGAATGTGCCCCTGCTCTGCAAAACCTGGTCACTCATAAGCAAAGGATGAGTGTTTGATGATTTTTTTCGCGACAAGGAACATGATTGTGTTTTGGATGCATTAAATTGAACGAGGTTTTTGGCGCCCCAATCCAATATCAAATTAAGATCCTGTGAAAGAGATATCTGCATCGCCCTGCGTTTGCTTTCCAAGTCGGGTTGAGAGATTAGTTTGAGAACCTGAAAAGTGAAGTGAGGGGTACTATCGTCAGCATAACTACGAATGGGATTGGTTGTGGAAGAAAGAAGGTCGTTATTACCAAGGGTCGCTACTTTAAATTTATTTAAAACCTCGCAACTTTTTGTGCTACTTGGTATGTACCATCTAAGTAAACCAGCAAACTCTGCTGTTTTTACACAAAAAAGTATAGCTTGTGTAAGAATCGCTCTAAGCAACCATTTTCGAGATAATTGCGTTTAAGAAGAACCCATTAAATTATTCGATTAGATATGATGTAACTATTGTAGTTATAGCTAATACCAAAGAATATTATAGTTACCGCAACGCTTTATCACCACGCGCCCTTATGGACAGCTTCGGAGTTGATATAAGCGGGCTTCGATTTTTGGCGCCGATTTCCGTAATTCCATTGCAGTAGCTGTTATATTCTTTGATAATACGCACTAAACAATTTAATTCGATTTTTACAATATATATTTTTTGTGTAGAAAGTTTAGAAGACTTTTGTGTTATACTTAAATTGTATATACAGGAAAGCACAAAAAATTTGCGACGTTTTAAAAAAATTCAAAATGGTGTAGATAGCGCTCTCTAGTTTGCACCAAAAGTTAATATCAGTAATCAAGTTTTATTACAATATTCAAAATTTATCAAAACTTACAAGCGATTTGAATTGAGTTTATGGCGATCGTGGATTCTGTATGTATGAAATTCACGGTTTGGAAAAAGGTTTGAAAAATGACAGTTACGTAAAACAGCTGATAAGTATAGAAAATAGTGGGAAAAATAACTTTAAATATTTGCTTAAATATTGTGATGGTGTTTTTTAGTGGTTTGCGTTATTATTTTGTTTTTATTTTTTAATTAAATAAAATTAATTGGAAAAATACCACAGAAGTAACATTAAAAGATTGTCTTTATTGGTTAGCTTTCTTTGTCTTTGTATATTCTTTTCTTTATCAGATTTAAAAGGATTTAGATGAGAGATTATATGCATTCGATAAAATCTAGGACGAAGACCACAGTACTAGGTTTAATGCGATCTGTTCAATCGGATACGATTGTTACGATGTACCCTTACTCACAGAGTAATGGTCAAAAAGGATGCTAACTCATCTCACAGGAAAGGCTTTAGCTGCCTAAATGAACTAAAAAATATTTGTTGGCTATTAAGGATTGCTATTTCTTTGGTTTGAATATCTACAGACCTTGCACGCCTCTGGGAACTAAATAAAGCTTGAGGAATTTCCAGTGAACAAACCAGACGTCTAAATTAGTTCAAAGAACGACTACATCTTCTTGTTATATACAAAACATCTAATTAATTAACCAAAAACATCGAAAAGAATATTCTTATAAACAATTATATCCTAATGTTTCTTTAAATGATCAATATTTCTAAGAACTTTCACGGATAATAAATTTTTCTCTTTTAAAGTAATAAATCGATTGAACCAAGCTTTGATGTGGCTACCTTTGAGAGCTAGAATAACATCTTTACGATTAAAAAATTTAAAAGTCATTTATACGTCATCACCGGATTAACGCCGCTGTTTAACTTATCCCTAAGTTGGTTTATTTTGAATAAATTCAGTCGTTTTAAGTGTGTGTCTGGTTAGACAGCGTATATAAGTCTTGATTATTTGGTTTTCTTCACAAATAATTTACACAACATTTATTGAGGTATTGGTATATTCAGAGGTGGTGAATAATTTACACAACATTTTATTGAGAGTATTGGTATATTCAGAGGTGGTGAATGTTTCGTCATATCTTGTTCTCTTTTTAAAACCATCTAAACCAAAAGAAAGAAAGCGTTAGTTATCAATTAAATGTCAACAACTGACATAATCATTTTTCGATATTAAATACATCCATAATATCTTCATTAATTTTTATGTATAAGTTGAGTAAATAGGAAAATTATAAGTATTTAGTACCTATGTTTCGAACTAACCGACTATCCAGACCTATTTTGCTGTACTGTGAACCTGTGCTTAACTTTATAAACGCAAATTATTCGTGCAGAGTTAGTTGTTTAAAACAATTTTGAATGTTAAGTGCTGTTTTGTGATTTATATATTCGATTATTGAAAATTGCTTATAAAACATTGCAGTAAACTTGTCCGACAAAAAAAGTGACGCGTTCGCCCAGTCCGACACCCGAAACATTTCCCAATTCCCCAAAAAGATTTTAAAAGTGTTCTTATTATGAAGTAAAATTCACTACTGGCCCAGGGATTGCTATTAATAATTCTTACAATAAGACGTAGTTAATTACATGATACATTACCTGGTATTTGTCATAGTTATGCTGACGATAGTACCCTTCACTCCACTTTTCAGGTTCCCAAACCAATCTCTCAACCCGACTTGGAAAGCATCGCAGGGCGATGCAGATATCTCTTTTACAGGATCTCAATTTGATATTGGATTGGGGCGCCAAAAATCTCGTCCATTTTAATGCATCCAAAACACAATCATGTTCCTTGTCGCGAAAAAGAGTCATCAAATACTCATCCTTTGCTTATGAGTGGCCAGGTTTTGAAGAGCGGGGACACATTAAACCTTGTGGGCGTCACATTTAAGAATAACCTTAACTGGCATAAACACATTGTATCTATAGCCACCGCGGCTTCAAAAAAGCTTGGATTTCTTTTCCGAGCCAAAAGTATTTCTCTCCTTCCACTTTGTATGTGTCCCAAATTCGACCCTCTCTGGAATATTGTTCTCATGTCTGGGGAATGGAATCCCCTACAACCCTCAACATTCTTAATGCCATTCAAAGACGGGCTGTTCGTCTTATTAATGATCCTTTACTTACTCAAAGACCTCCTTCTCTTGCCCATCGTCGAGCTGTGGGAGATCTATCGCTCTTCTATAGATACTTTTACGGCTTCTGCTCCGACGAATGAACTCGTGGTGCCGCGCGTATGCATCCCTATACAGTTCAATTGGACAAGCCCCGAACTTTCCATTTCGTTCGTTCTTTTATCCCTAGAGTTTCTAGACTGTGGAACCTACTGTCAGCGGAGGTCTTTCCTTTCCCCCAAATTTTTAAGTTTTTAAGTCCCGTGTTAACAAACTTCCTCTTACCCTGCTTAAGACACCCACGGTACGTTAGTATTTAGGCTTTCAGCCTTCGTGGTTTGTCCAAAGATTTAAAAAAAATTGTCACTGTAGAAGAGACAGAATTATTTAAACATATTTGAATCAAAAATCCTAATAAGTATATCAACATGCTGCTGATATCTCAAAAACCAGCAATTATTGGTATTATACATATTTAATAAAAAATTTAATACAAAATCGAAATTTTAAAATATATACAAGGTGTTTCATTTAAAAAACATAATTTACAACAAAACTCTGGCTTTGAGACACCTAGTATAATAACTAATAATGTGTAATAAATCTAAAAATGTCTATCCAAATAAACATTTTCAACATAACATAAACAAGTTTATTTTTGTATCTTGTACAGGGGCAAAGTTATTTCGTGTATAAATAGAGTTGGGACACGCTGTATATTCTAAGATTTTTAATTAACGACAAAATTAGTGTAAAACAGAAAGAAACATGTCACGTCAAATACCATAAACAACAATCGTTGACCAAAAGAGTCGTTTCACCTGAAACCTGAACTTCTCGAGTATACAGAGTAATTCAAATGTAATGTCTTCCAGGAATCAGTAATGAGACTTAGTGTGAGGTCCATGAAATTTTGATTACACCCTTAATCGGGTATGCGTCCTTTTTATAAAAGAGTCGGCTTTCACTTGATTTGTTCCGGGTACTTCAGGTTTAAGCTTTATGAAACTGTTCCTTTTAAAGTTGTTATATTATTATTTTAAATAAAATTTTTACGTTGTCTTTAATTAGAGGAAAGGGACCAGATATGGAATACCATTTTGTTTTTTACACATAATTTGCATAAACATTATAAATAAAAAATTGTTTTGTAGTAATTATTAACAATCATATATTTGTCCTTTTTTTGTAAACATTTTAAGTTATAGAATAGAACAGTTTAAGAATGTAAATTCGGTGCTCTTTGATAAGAAAAAACATCACCAAAAAGTTTAAAGCAAATAAATCGGCATGCTTGTCTTTGCGACCGCCTTTGCTATATTTCTTTTATGATATACCGGTTGATGCAGCTGGTCATCGCACTATGGGATAGAAATTAATTTCTTTGGTCAAAATTCTGAAACTTACCAATCTAACTTCAAATGAGGTGGTTTTTACTGGAAAAATATTATAAATTATTACAAATGCTTTTTGGAAACCTAAAACCTATTATATGTTATTATAAATTTACACCCTCTTAACATTACTATTTTTTATTGTACAAAATAAACCAAAATGTCAGCTTGTTTGGTTAATTCGGTAGTATTCTAATCAGTAATCCGATGATTATTATCTCATATGATATACAGGGTACGACAATAGGTATGATTTTTTAAATGGAATACCCTGACTATTTTATCTCCACCAAAAAAATCTTTTAAAATGCTTTAAAAATATGAAAAATAATTTTAAATTATTTTTAGAAGCGTAATAGAGATACATCTTCCCAACTTTTTTATTTTTTAATGTATAAAATAAATAAAAAACACTGTTTTGTTGGGTAGATTCTGTAGAATCCATATCTTTCATCAGAATGCTTTTATCTTTTAGGATATACGGTGTAGAACAAAACATATTAAATTTTAAAATGGAAAACCTTGTAAATTATAAAAAAATCTTGTATCTGGCCTTACACTCAGAAGTAGCAACAAGTAGGAAGGCAATTGTAAGTACAAAAACAGATAAAGAAAAAGGTAAAAAAATCTTTGACAAAAGTAGCGAGACTTCGCGAGACTGCATCGGAGACACAACAATAGCTCTTATTATTTAAACTCTTTTACTTTTTTAGTAAACAAGGCTAATGATAAACTAAGTAGATTAAATGTTGTATATTTATCTTTACTTAAAATACATTTTCAAGGTTCTTATTGGATTTTCTACCATAGGGTAACACTTTAGTTTTGACATTTTTTGCCTGTGTTAATTAGATAATTAAAAATGGTTGTAAAAATATTTTAAAGCCCTATACTCTTCCTTTTGCTAATTTTATTTTTATAATTAGGTACTATAGTACGAAATTTCAAATGCTGCCATTTCTCCAACCAATAATTTTATTTATACTTCTACACATTAAAATAAATTCAATGGACTCTCCGTTTAGCCACTAATCATTCACAGTATGCTTCAACAAATTCCAAAAATGCCTTTTGTACACAAGTAAGTTTACCTGCTTAAACGCCTAATTTAAAAACGTACCTGTTAAGTCAATACTCTTGTCTTTCTTAAATATTTACACACTCCACTAAGAGCAATCACAGCTTTTGAAGAAGGCACTATTAACAAAAAGTCACACGGATTTTTTTCGTTGTTTTGTTATCTCAACATGTCTGTTGTGGGTAGTTGATAATGATATGTTGTTGCCTTTGATGTCAAACACGGAATAATTTGCTGAATATACGAGGAATAATCATATATTATATCACAAACTATCCAACATTTTTTAAGCATGATTTTGCTGGAAAATAATTGAATGTACAATATGCTATGCCCACTTTGTTTGCTTAGGTTTGCGAAAACCGCAAGGTTCTATCTCTAATAATAAGTAAGATACCCCACTGTTGCAACCAAAATGGGACACCCTGTACAGGGTGGATTATTTTGGTTGTAACTATAGGGTATAGGCTAAACAGTAAGCTACACAAAAAAAAACTAAGATACATGTCCCGATCTCCTTTTTCTCTCTTAAACTATACAAGATACGAAAAAATAATTAGGAGACAAAGAAGCACAAAAATTTTATACACATTTACACAGTCAGTGGCGCAACGTTTTTTTTTGTTGGAAATATTTCTTCAGTTGCCTTTTAAGAAGCCACTGGACTTATTAAATGTAATTAAGTTAGTGATAAATTCCCCTAGATACTGTTTATAATATTGCCAAATTAAAACAAAATTGGGTAAAGGATGGTTGAGATATTAAAAAAAAATGTTTTTTTTAAATTTTAACACTCTGTATCTCAAAAGTTAGGACATTTAGGACATTTGTTCATAGAAAGATTTTTCTTTAAATGAGTCCAAGAATCACCCCCTTAAATATTAGCATGTCTTTAAGGAGGTATTCGGCGAAAACTGGACAGTCACTATTTTTCCCCTGACACTTTTCATCCGTATGGTAATGATGATTTTCCTGACTCTACCTCGTATATTTTGCGTGCCAACAGATTGACAAAACAGAAAAAATCCCGTGATGTCGGTAAAATAATTTATGAATAACCACCACAACATGATCATAGGAATTACTGTGTTAGACACGCGATTATAATGTGCGAGCAGTCACTGTCAAGAAACTCTCTATCTGATACTTTATCTTTTTATAGTGGTCTTTTAAAATCTGCCGTCGCACAAAGCCGATTTAGCCCCGGGGATAATTTTGCGAAACCCGTTTTTGTGCAACACTTTTACTCGAAAAAATCCATAGAATGTTGGCGCTTAAAATATGTACAGTTAGTTATGGGATGTATGTTGATTTGAAAAATGCGGTGCTGACAGGTCGTAAAAAATAAATATTTTTGAAATTTGAGATGCTAACGAGCATGTTGCGTGTTATGAAAAATAATCTCAGAAAAAATGGTTTAAATGGTGAATAATTATTAAATCGCCGAAAGGGCACGGTAGGCATTTTAAATAATAAAAGTCTTATTTTTTGCTTCAGGCATTTGTGGTAGCATTTGCAGCACATTATTTTTCCTGAAAGATACCTGCTGCCTTATTTTCCTTAAAAGATATCTTTTATTTAAATACTGTGTTTTCCGGATGGTAAATTGGTAGGGGTACTAGCATAGATAATATTTTCAAAGAATTAAATCTAAAAACTGGGGACATGGAACCTACACCAAATGCAAGGTCCGGTTATAGGATTGAACATTTTAAATGGGCCACTGTGAAGATACGAAAAAACATATTTCGACTAAATGTTACTAAAACTAAAAATATAATTCTGAAAGTTAATTGAAAGAGTTTTAGTTTGCAAAAATCACATTGTTTAGATTACCACCGCCTTCTTTAATGCACTGCTGCAAACTGGAGTAGAAATGGCGCATAACACGCGAGTTAATCTACGTTCATGTTTATCGAATGTATCTTTTACAAATTATTTCTTTGAGTTGAGGAAGTGTTTGGGGACAAGTAGAAAACACTTTCTTGTTGGAACGTTAGCACGCACTGGCAAATTAAATTCACGTCGAAAGTTTCTCTGAGTTTACACAATGTCAGGATAAACGATTTTACAGCAAAGAATCGTTAATTGTTTAGCCAATTTGCCCACAAAATCTTCAACAGCAAACTTCAGTTTTATTACTATTTGACATTTGTCAAATAAACAATATTTCCATGGCAGTCTTTTCAAAACTGTTCAATCCTATTGTCGGACCTTGTAGTAGGGGAGCCCACGATGCTAAATGATGATTTACTCGAGCGTCATGGACACCTGTTGGGTTGCAAAGCTTAGATGATAAAAAAAAATATACAGTGTTAGGAAAAATTACCAGAACGGTCGATTATCTCAAAATATACAAGAGTTACCAAAAAATGTTTCATATAAAAGTTGTAGGGCTGTTAAAAATCTAATATCTATGATAAATTAAAATCTACAGGGTCTCCCACAAAGTTGTAGAGAATCATAGATATGTTTTTTAAATGGAACACCCTGTATATTATTATTAATTTTGATTGCTGACTCTATTCTAAGCATTTTTGTTAACCATATGTTATACCTATATTTACTAGTTTCCTAGAAAACGCCATATCTAATAATTACGGATACCAATGCGATATTCGAACATAGCCGATAGCCGTTTTTACCTGAGCAACAAATAACTAGTTACTAATAAGTAATCAATAGTTTGACATCTGAAAGTCAAATTCTGACAGAAATAAGCAAAAAGAAAATAGCATGGCCTTTCTACTTACTGAAACAGAGAGAATTGATATTTTAATTTTAAGGGGGTGTGGTGATAAACAGAGATCATATCAGGAGGTATGTGCTATTTACAATAATTTGCATCCAGACAGGCACATTAACAAAAATGCAGTTTTTCGAACTGTCCAACGTTACAGAACGACTGGTAGTGCTAAAAACCGGCCACGATCTGGAAGACCTACGACTGCTACCTCCGAGGAGAAAAAATTAGATATTCTGCTTGCGCTAGAAGAAAATCCCAAACAATCCACCAATCAGCTTGCTTTAGACCATGAGATTGATCAAAAATCTGTACGAACCATTCTTCATAGTGAGAAAATGCATCCATATAAAGTTAATGTTGTACAAGAACTTTTTGATGTTGACTGTGACCGCAGGCTAGAATTTTGCGAAATAATGACTAGAAAGATTGAAGAGAACCAGCATTTTTCAAACAATATTGTGTTTTCGGATAAAGCCACCTTTACCTTACACGGAATAATCAATAAGCAAAATAACCGCTACTGGGCGCAAAATAACCCAAACTGGTATGAAGAACTGCATACACAATTCCCAGAAAAAGTTAATGTTTGGGCTGGATTGTTTGCGGGCCATGTAATTCGACCCTTTTTTATCGATGGAAATTTGACCGGTGATCGATATCTCCAGCTTCTTCGGCAAGAAATAGTTCCAGCTATAAACAATTTAACTGCCGATATTAACTTAACCTGGTATCAGCAAGATGGAGCCCCTCCTCATTTTACTCGTGAGGTTAGAGAATTTTTAGATGTCACGTTCCCACATCGTTGGATAGGAAGAAGAGGGCTTATCGAATGGCCTTCGCGGTCCCCCGATCTTTCGCCATTAGATTTATTTTATTGGGGTCACCTGAAAAACAATGTTTATCAAAACAAATCAAATAATTTGAAAGAACTAAGACTAAAAATTGTCAATGAAAGTGCCAGAATAACAAGGAAATGGTGTTAAATACTCAAAGACATTTTTGCGAAAATTTGTATCATTGTCAGTTAGTAAATGGGGGTCATTTTCAACACTTATTAAACTATAGAGCCGTTTTACCATGATTTGTTATTGTTTAAAGATAGCTTATTAAATTGTTTCTTGTTTAAAGTTAGCCCATTAAATTGTTTCTTGAAATTTATTTTGTGTTTTGTAACTGATCAAAATGTTATGATATCTAGGAAACTAATGAATTTAGGTATAACATATGGTTAACAAAAAGCTTTGAATAGAGTCAGCAATCAAAATTAATAATAATATACAGGGTGTTCTATTTAAAAAACATATCTATGATTTTCCACAACTTTGTGGGAGACCCTGTAGATTTTAATTTATCATAGATATGTAGATTTTTAACAGCCCTACAACTTTTATATGAAACATTTTTTGGTAACTCTTGTATATTTTGAGATAATCGACCGTTCTGGTAATTTTTCCTAACACTGTATGTATATAATGTATACCTTTTCATCGGTGGGGGAAACGGCGATAGACTTTTAAATATGTCAAAAAAATACTATTATTATTTTGGCTTCTGAAAATCGTTCGGGTCATATCGTATTTATATTTCATGTTATTCCTGAATTATTTTCTTCAAAATTAAAAAAAAGCTACGCTCGAAATTAATAAACTGTTTTTTTGTAGTCCTCTGTTTCCTTTATGTCACTCTCAAATTGACAGATTTATGGAATATATACTGTTTAGCATGTAATTAACTCACCCTATCTTAATCTGACGCGCTCGACAAGTTCTGATGGATATATTTTTGTTTTTTATGATCGGCCCTGTATACGGGGCTCATATTTGGTGGAGGTACTTAACCAGATACAAGGCATTTTCCGGTATATTAATCTGCCGCGCTGCAGTAAATCCCGAAATCCCTCTTGGGCTTCCCTAAAATTGCATATACCAAATATTAATGACTTAGGTAAAGAAAATTTTAAAGTTATTTAAAATCAAAAATGTGATAAAACCGCAAAATTTAAAATCTATATATAGATTACGAAAATAGAGCAGATTAATAAAAATATTGTAGGTAATATTTCACCCAAACAATAAGTACCTTAAAAGACGTCTTTCAACTTAATAATTATTGGTACCGATAGCCAAAATGAACAAAAAGCAAACCCGATAGTGGAAGAGTGTCCTCGCTCTCAGCTTGTGGTCGTTCCACCCACTTATGGACATCAGTCCTCGGGGCTTCAGACTCGGTTTTGTCGCACATGCTTCAAGACAGACGCCAGTGAGTCACCGATGTTTATTACTTGCCTTTTACGTTTACGCACCATGCGACGTTTCTGTTAAGGCGGTATTGTTTCAGTAATGTAATGAGGTTATATCGGCTAAGTCGTGGGAAAATTACTTATTATAGGAACTTTAATTATTTCTTTTAATTGTATTTCATTTACCAATGTTAATTATTTTTAAAAAAGCTATAACTACTTCACATTAAAGAGATACCGTTTGTTGTTTTTAAAGCTTTATCTTTGTATTACAATAAAACCAACTATTCTGGCGGTTTTCTGGAGTTTACTGAAGAATGGACTACAAAAAATCTGACCATTTTTAGTTTTCCCACATGTTTTTTTCTTAAATGATATTTGTCAAGACTATTTCACGAGAAAAAGGAGCCATACTTTACCCTTGAATTTTTATATAAACTAGCAATATCTATCTATCTATCTATTTATCTATCTATCTATCTCTTTGTTTTATGGCTCTGATACTAAGTCAACTCGCCATTTCTCCCGTTTCGGTCATATAAGCTTTGCTTTCCTGGCTTTGTCCGTGGGAAATCTGGATAATCGAGCTCGAAACTCCCAGACTTTCCTAGCATATGAATAAGAAACACTTCTAACAATCCACAAGAGCAATGAACTTCTGAACATGCATAAATTGTGGCTGTCAAGCCAAAGGCTGCTACTGGTATCGCGCATAACCGTCACTTTCACCACTGACGCTTTTCCGCAAGGCATGCGCACCTCCTCGACCATACGAAGATACCATGTGTACAACACCAAAACGTAAAAACCTCAGGCTTTAGGAATCTTCACTCACAGCGCTTAGCTCCAGAAGAAAGAAGCTCCAATTTAGCATAAATCTTTTCTCGATCCCCAAGGGTACAGCAACGCTCGTACGACGCCTTCAGCCGCCTACCCGGGAAGTCTATGTAGACTTCTACGTAAACGTGAACCGCACTACTCGAAGACCGCGGAAAGAGTGAAACTAGCAATAGTTTTTACCTTTGCCACTAATTGTTAGCCTAACTAAATTTCTGTCGAATATATTATTATAAGAGAGAAAATTTTGCTGGCAGAATACAGGGTGTTTCCTAACTACGGTACGAAACTTAAGCGGGCGATTTCTAAAATATTTATATGAAAAAAAGGTTTCTATAAACCTATGTTTGAACTTGCTTCATTTCTTAGATACAAAACGTTGAAGTTTTAAACAAAAAAATTTTTTCAAATGTTTTCAAAACCCTTTAACCGATTTATATGAAATTTGGTACACTAATTTAACACAATAGGGCCGTTTTGAAACTAACTAACTAAACTATACTAAGATTTTTGGTCCCAGTATCTTCTCAGTAGTCACCAGCCCCAATATTATTGAAAAAGAAAGTACGTCACCGAATTTTTATCAATTATTTTTGTTTTTCCTAATTAATAATTAATAAAGCAATTAAAACTTCAACTTTAATATTTCTTTTTTTCTTTGTATCTAGATTCATTATTGAGCAAAAAAAATTATCTTTAAATTATTCCAAAAAGTATTCGTAAACAACATAACATAAAATATATTATTAAAAAATATAAAATTTTGACTTAGTAAAGGTAAATAATAAAAATGACGATTTTCGATAAAATTCACCACTGCCCATTTATTATATAACAAACTAATGTTAATTGTTTCCTTTGTTTTTTATATCATGTTGTCTATGAAAGCTTTTAAAGAAAATTAAAGTGTTTTTTTCTGTTTCTCGTAAACTAAGCTAGTAGGCTATTGATTATGTACAAAAATAGGGTAAAAGGAACTAAAACAAGGAGTTTTATTATTTCGTATGGTCATTGGACCCCAAATATTAAAAAACCGTGGAGTGTACCATTTTGACGGGTGCGTTTTTGAGAACGGAGTAAAAACATCCCCTTTTCAGTTTTTGAGGTTAGGTCGAAAACTAGGCATTTTTTAGGTAGTAGTCAACAAAAAGTTGTGAAAAATTAAATTCTTCATCGAATAACGCTTGCCGAATTAAAAAAACGTGATTTTTGACAAAAATATGCTCAAGAAACGAAGCAAAAAAACACGTTTTTATTTTTTTCTTTGTATTTTCCCTATAACTTTTTTCCATGGGGGTTTAGGTATAGGCATTGGTTTATAGAAAAAGAACTTCCGTCCTTTCTTTAAAAAATGACGCTAAGTAAAAGTCTTTAGTGTTTAAAGTGTTAGAGAAACAATTTTTTAAAATTTGCCACTTACACCATTTTTCGGCATGTTTACCTATTTTTTCGCAAACAGTGTCCCGTAACTCTTTTCTACGCAGTTTTAGGTATACTCAGTTGAAAGAGAAAACAATTACCATTAAAGTGGTGCCAGTTAGCGAGATATTGCGTTGTCATTTTGAAATTTAATGCTTTATTATTATCAAAAAATCGAACAGTGAAAAGATTAACCATGAGTTATACTACTGAAGAAAAAGTATTGATGATTAAACGGTACTATCAAGGAAATAGTTACCAAAAGATGTCAGACATGTTCGCTGCTCAGTATCCGAATAGACAGATACCCGGAAAATCAACAGTGACAACGTTATGTCACGCTAACTGTTTTTTTATTGTTGTTCATAAATATGAGGCGATAATAATGTAACAATTTTTAAAAATATATTAGCATCTAACTAGCAAACGGCTTAACCGAAAAATCTAAAGTTTTCACAATGTACGTAGATTTGCATGCTCTTCAATAAACTTCAATAGAATATTTCTCTAAAATAATTGGGGAGTCAATAATTGACCCCATTAAAAATTACATGGGATTTCCTATGTCCCGCCCGGCAATGCATCACCCGGTTTATAAGTAGGATATGGTTCTTCAAGTTTTTCTACTTTTAACAATATTTAACCTATCTTTTTAATTTCTCGTTATAACTTTTTTCTTCTACATTTATGTTGATAAAAACAAAAAAGAAAGCCTATTCTCCTATGACATATTTCCTATTAACAAACAACGGAATTTTTCGCACCTTCAGGCTTAGTGGTTCATGAGCCAGCGAGCGACAGATTTTCCTGACCAATTTCTCTTCAGTCCATAACTCGTAAAATGCTTCAAGAGGGTTGTACATGAATTGTTGTGAGCGTCAGCTGCGACGCAGATGGTGGAATTAAACAGGTTGCTCCAAAAAAAGATTCATATTAAACTTGTGTTTTTTAAACGAAACACCCCGTATATTAGTTTAGTTTTGAATTGTAAAAATAAAATAACGTTAATTTTATCAGCGACTACTACACCAGAAATGTAAGGATTATGAGATATTTGAGATTTTTAAAAGCTTCCTGACAAAAATAAAATTTTAATACATCATATCTGACTTACGCTTGATTTTGTATATTATGTTAGATTTTTGGAATTTTAACTGTACCATCACCTTCATTTCATTTTTTATTAGAAATTATACAGGGTGTCCAAAAAATTAGTATTAAATATTAG
This sequence comes from Listronotus bonariensis, assembly GCA_014170235.1. Taxonomy (NCBI): domain Eukaryota; kingdom Metazoa; phylum Arthropoda; class Insecta; order Coleoptera; family Curculionidae; genus Listronotus; species Listronotus bonariensis. Next base: position 84,647 of record JACEGR010002947.1, read on the forward strand.
TTTCTGGACACCCTGTATAATTTCTGGTAAAATAATTAAATGTAGGTGATTGTACACCTAATATTCTAGCAATCTAACATACTATAAAAGCTAGTGTAAGTGGGGTAGGATATATTAAAAATTTTGTTTTATCAAGAATTTTTAAAAATCCTAAATATCTTAAAAACCTTACAATTTTGATAAAGGTATTGCTAATTAAATGTACTTTATTTTTATTGCAACAATCTATAAATAAACTAATATACAGGGTGTTGAAAAAAAACACAAGTTTAAAGTTGATCTTTGGAGCACCCTAAACAATTCTACCATCGGAGACGCAGCTGACGCTCTCAAAGATTCATGTACAACTCTTTGAAGCATTTTACGAGTTATGGACTGAGAGGAAATAAATGACAACATTTTGCACTTGGTTCACTGTCTATAGAAGTATTAGCTCATCCACCGTATATGTTGAGTATAAAAGGTCAAAGTAAACAAAAAATAAATAAATAATGCCAATCCTAATAGAAAAACTTCTCAATTGGCTGGATATATTTCTTAAAATAAGTTGGCAGCAATATTTGTTCCTGCTATTAGCGAGAAAAATTTTATTGGCAAACTGCAGGAAGCCATCCTGTCTGAAGCGGTGCAACTGAACATCTTGATTCAAAATACGAGAAGGTGTATGGCGACCTATTCTCGTCGGAGTTTAAATTTATCTTAGAAACGGCAGATGTGTGAAAATTCGCCAACTTTTATTCGAAAAAATCGTAGAAATAGAGTACCAAGATAAATAAAATTTTAATTTTTAAATAATGGAGGATTATTGCAAGTTGCCATATTAAGCTCAGGAATTATTAATACCGGCCTTATTTATTTAGTGCTTGTACCCATAATTTAGAGTTATTGCAAATCTTGTTGACAGTACCATTAACCTAAAAAAGGGGAAAATTTTTTAGTAGATTTCCCTTTATTTTTTTTTATAAGGTTTTGTTTAACACAATTACAGAAATACAATTAAAAAGCCGTGTTTTAAGTATTTTTACTTCTAAAAACTTTTCGATTTTGTGGTCGGCAGCCATTCGGTTAGACGAACAGTTCCGAAGTTAAAATAAGACCAAAATAAGGCACGACCTAAAACCGACATAAATAAAGCTATCTCTCTCTCTATTTTTTCTTGGTTTTGGCCCCTTCAGGTCCAATCCACCACTCTCCCCCTTCCGAACTATGCTTTCCAGGGCTTCGTTGGCGGAAAATCTGGATAATCGAGCTCGTAGCTCCCGAGAAATTCCAAAAGAAAACAAACAATTCAACAATCGATGCAATGCATAAATTGTCGGCTGTCAAGAAAGATGCCGTCAATTTAGCGTGAATCTTTCCTTGATCCCCGAAGGTAAAAAACGTTCGTACGACACCTCTAGCCGCCACGCCGGGAAGAACTTTGTAGTCCTCTACGCACGTCCGCACTGTCCGGAGGTCAAACAAAGAATGATATAGCTAGGCACTATACTTAGAAGGGAGTCCTTATCCTACCGTGCATCTGTGCAAGCTCAGATGTCAAAATAAGGCCGGTATTATTTTGTGTCTGGCCTTATTTCACTGTGCAATAATACTCTAATGTCTCCAGTTCTCATATCCTTGTAAAGAGTGATATCAAAAATCTATTTACAAAATCGTTGGTGATAAGCTACTTCTTTGTGGGTTACACTAAACATTTTACAGTGTAATTCACGATGGAATGCATGTATTAGGATCTTGGAGTCCAACTAAGATAAAATAATAGGTAAATAAAAGAAATCTTCCAGAACCAACATATGGATTTATATTCACTTGAAACTACTCATTTATTGGTGAACAGACATTGTCACATTTGGTTAAAATCCGCTGATGAATTAAGGAGAGAAAACATGAAACACTGAACGGGTTAGGCTGAATAATTTTACTTATAGTGCTCTGCTAGAGCTATCTAGCTAGAATTGGCGTCTTGATCCAATATATTAAATTAAGGTCGTGTGAAAAAGATATCTGCATCCAAGATCATTTGACTAGGTCCGGTTGCCTCATTACGTCACATATGTACCGCACTGCTGGTTCCTTGGCTCCAACAAGGATGTCTAGACGGATAATACTATGAGGGCGAAAGAGCGCGATATACAATATTTAAAAATCAGCTAGAATAATCATTGTTAAATAATTCTTTAATAGGAAATAAAGAAATTACGGTAACAACTGGAATTAACAGTATTTAAAAGTATTTCTTTAATATTGACAAAAACACAAACTACACTGTTAAAAACTTCATTAAATAATGAGGAAAATACATATATGACGTATGGTCCGCCATGTTGCAAGGCTTACGAGGTAACCTTACCTAGTCAAACGATCTTGATCTGTATCAGCCTGCGTTTGCGATCCAAGTCAGGCTTAGAGATTGCTTAAGAACCTGAAAACTGGAGTGAAGGGTATGGTCGTCAGCAAACCCTGAATGGAATTTATTTTGAAAGAGAGAAGTTCGCTAATGTAAAAAATTAACAAAGTTGGTGCCAGTATTGAGCCCTGAGGTACCCCTTAACTTGGTAAAAACTTAAAGACTGACTAGCTACCATAACTTGGTGTTTTGTAAATCATAAAAAAACTAGAGGCACAGAATAGAGCTTAGGTGGAAGATAGTAGAAGGTGTTATTAATTAATTGAGCTAGACATGCAATAGACTTGTTCCCTTTGTGTGAGACGATAAAAAGAAGATTTCATGTAGATCTGTTGTGACGAAATCCATTTGCCTGTCATACAAAATTAAAGAGAAAACTGTATCTGGGTCCTATAGTGTTTTTATTTTGTAGAAGGGTGAACCCTTTAAGATTTAGATATCTACAGGGTTCCCCATAATAGACTACCCATTTTAATATTTGAATTATTTTTTTAGTTTACCAAAGAAACTTTTTATTATACTAAATTACCGCTTACTCTTTCGGATTTATGATAACTTATAAATATTTGGCTAATTTAATTTTGACTTTTAAAAATGACGTCTTCTAAATGACCTCCACCAACTTCAACACACTTTTTTCAATATTAGATAAAAGATGGTTCATTAGCGGCACAGGGATTTTTTCCCGTAGGGATATTAAAAGCCAAAGTGTTTGCGAGTCGTCCAAGTACAATTAAGGAACTCAAAGTCAAAATTTGTGATGAAGTTGAAGGAATAAACATAGGTTTTTTTTTATCTTTGGACAAATCACGAAGACTAAAAGCCTAAATACTAACGTACCGTGGGTGTCTTAAACGTGGTAAGAGGGAGTTTGTTGACACGGGACTTAAATACTTGAAGATTTGTGGGGGAAGGAAAGATATACGCGGGCAGCAGGTTCCACATTCTAGAAACTCTAGGGATAAAAGAACGAACAAAGTGGGAAGTTCGGGGCCTGTGCAGTTGGACCGTATAGGGATGCATACGCGCGGAACCACGAGTTTCTCTGTTAGGAACCATACTGGACAATTCTTCAGAGCAGAAGCCATGGAAGTACCTATAGAAAAGCGATATATCCCCCACAGCCCGACGATGGGCAAGAGAGGGAAGCCTTTCTGTAAGTGAAGGATCATTAATGAGACGAATAGCTCTTCTGAATAGAATCCAGAATGCTTAGGGTTATGGGGAAAGCCATGCCCCAGATATGAGAACAATACTCCAAGGGAGGTCGGATTTGGGACACATATAAAGTGTATAAATTAGCAGTGGAGAAATACTTTTTGGCTCGAAAGAGAAATCCAAGCTTTTTGAAGCTGCCGTGGCTATAAATACAATGTGTTTATGCCAGTTAAGGTTACTTTTAAATGTAAAACTTGGCAGCTCATAAGTAGAGGATGAGTATTTGGTGACTCTTTTTGCTATGCCGTGTAATAAACCATGTTTTATCTAATATTGAAAAATGTGTTGAAGATGGTGGAGGTCATTAGAAAACGTGATTTTTAAAAGTTAAAATTAAATTAGCCAAATATTTATAAGATATTATAAATCCCAAACAGTTAGCTGTATAGAAGGAACAGTTTAAAAATGTAAATTCGGTGCTCTTTGATAAGAAAAAAAATCACAAAAAGTTTAAAGCAAATAAATCGGCATGCTTGTCTTCGCGGCCGCCTTTGCTATATTTCTTTTATGATATGCTGGTTGATGCACCTGGTCATCGCACTATGGGATAGAAATTAATTTTTTTGGACAAAATTCTGAAACTTAAAATGAGGTGCTTTTTACTGGAAAAATATGATAAATTATTACAAATGCTTTTTCAAACCTAAAACTTATTATATCTTATTATAAATTTACACCCCACTTAACATTATTATTTTTTATTGTACAAAATAAACTAAAATGTCAGCTTGTTTGGTTAATTCGGTAGTATTCTAATCAGTAATCCGATAATTATTATCTCATATGATATACAGGGTACGACAATAGGTATGATTTTTTTAAACGCAATACCCTGAATATTATATCACCACCAAAAAATCTTTTAAAATGCTTTAGAAAAATACTACATTTGATGTGTCTATCTGAATTATTTTCGGAAATATGACCATCCAAATCTGAAAAATAAATTTAAATTATTCTTATAAGCGTAATAGAGATACACCTTCCAAACTTTTTTTTATTTTTTAACGTATAAAATAAATAATAACACTGTTTTGTTGGGTAGATTCTGTAGAATCCATATCTTTCATCAGAATGCTTTTATCTTTTAGGACATACAGTGTAGGACAAAACATATTAAATTTTAAAATGAAAAACCTTGTAAATTATAAAAAAATCTTGTATCTGTCCTTACACTCAGAAGTAGCAAAAAGTAGGAAGGCAATTGTAAGTACAAAAACTGATAAAGAAAAAGGTAAAAAAATCTGTGACAAAAGTAGCGAGACTTCGCGAGAGTGCATCGGAAACACAACAATAGCTCTTATTATTTAAACTCTTTTACTTTTTTAGTAATCAAGGGTAATAATAAACTAAGTAGATTAAATGTTATATATTTATGTTTACTTAAAATACATCCTCAAGTTTTTATTACCCCAATAGAAGTCGTCATATTCTTTTATAATTTTCCGTACATGTAATTTGAAGTATCTACTTTGAAATACACAGCATGAGCCATTAAAATTTCAAAGTTGCTTTTTGGCCAAAATAATGGATTTCTATCCCATATTGTATTGGCGCGTGGCTGTAAAGGGTACCGGCGCCTTTGTATAAAATATTCCGATTGCAGGCGGCCTTTTTTATGTTTCTTTGTATTATTTTCAAAGGGTACCGAATTTGCGCTTTTAAAATGTTCTTACTATAATTAAGTATATTAAAAGTTTGTTTGCTAACTCTAGATGTTTTAAATCTCAGCGTTATATATATGTATTTATTTTTCGGAAGCTTGAACGTGCCATACTGTCCCGCATATTGAGTCCGGTCAACTCGGGAGTTATTGGAGCAACCCGAATTGCCGTCGTATAAAATTTATGAAGGTCCCTGATATTTTAGGATTTAGGATGTTGACCTCGTAGTCATCAGGATTAAATTAAGCCATATATTTTTTCATTAAGATGTTTGTTGTTGGGGATTATTTGGGATTTCGCTGAAAAAAAGTATATTTATACAGGGTGTTTCCTTGTTGCCGTAAAAAATATCAGGAGGTATTTTATAAACAAAAAACGTCTACAAAATTAATTGTTTTTAAAATGAAGGGTGTTAAACGTTTTTTTGTTTTGTTTTTTTTAGTTATATGCTTTATATCTATATTTATTATCTATATTATTATTATTATTATTATCTTTATAAACGTTTTTTTGTTTTGTTTTTTTAGTTATATCTTTTATATCCCTTAACCAATTTTGGTAAAATCTGGCATACGTTGTTTAAATTTATTAAGTCTAATGCAGGGTTGAATTCAGGGAAAGGCCCAGGGGGCCCTGAGTAAAATAAACCCCTTACGATTTTTAGCACAAAATGTTTAAAAATTGCATTTAAAACATTAAGGTAAACTTTCTATTCTATTTCTATTTTTTTTTTTTTTTTGGTTTTGGTTCCTTCAGGTCCAATCCACCACTCTCCCCCTTCCAGACTATGCTTTTCAGGGTTTCGTCGGCGGAAAATCTGGATAATCGAGCTCGTAGCTCCCAGAAATTCCAAAAAGAAAACAAATAATTCCACAATCGATGCAATGCATAAATTGTCGACTGTCAAACCAAGATCTGCTACTGGTGTTACGTATAACCTTCACTTTCACTACTGACAGTTCCCATGGCACGCCCATCTATTTCCATTTGAGAAATACCTCGTGTTCACCACCAAACAGGATCCCATCAGCTTATAGGAATCTTCGCTCACAGCGCTTAGATCCAGAAGAAAGATGCCGTCAATTTAGCGTGAATCTTTCCTTGATCCCCGAAGATAAAAAACGTTCGTACGACACCTCTAGCCGCCACTCCGGGAAGAACTTTGTAGTCCTCTACGCACTTCCGCTCTGTCCGGAGGTCAAACAAAGAGTCTAAGGTAAACTTATCCGACACAACATTGACGCATTGGCCCAGTTCGTAACATTTTACATTGACAGGCTGGGAAGCGCCGCTATATATGGAGGTATAAATATTCATGGTAGACTCGTCAAAAGGAACCCCCTAAAAGATTTTAACAGAGTTCTTATTACAGAGTTGGGTCGTATTCGAATACTTAGTATTCTGAATCGTATTCAGAATACTTAGTATTCTGAATCATATTCAGAATACTTTTGTCAGTATTCGAATACATTTGTGTGTTTGGTATTCGGTATTCGGCAGAATACTATTTTGCTCAGTATTCGGTATTCTGTATTCGAATACTTTAGAAGTATTCGACGAATATTTTTTTGAGTATTCGAATACCGGCGTTTCAAGTATTCTAATACCGAAAAGTGTTAGTAGTACCCTGAATACTAAAATTGTCATGATTTGAATAAGAAATGGAGGAAAAATACGAAAAAGAGGAACTTTTTTTTAATTAGTATTCGAATCTTTCGGTTTAAGTATTCGAATACCGATTCCGAGTATTCATGTATTCGAATACTATCTTTTTCCGGTATTTTCACTATTCTGCCCAACTCTGTCTTATCATGAAGTTTATTTTATTACTGGCCCAGGGACTATGTACGCCACTGACTTTCTTTACTTTTTATATAGTGTGTCTCTAAAACGTGCAGGTGAAAATGATACGACAAATTCCTGACGCAAAAATATGACGATCTAACCCAACTGACCTTTGTCCAAAAGTGAATGATTTTGAAGATACAGTGCGTCAAAAATATATTTGGGTTTTTGTTTTTATAAATAAATTTGTTAATAATAGGTGTATTGTTACAATATTCGCCTAAAGGGGGTTTTGGAGAAGGATTGTATTAAAACGTTATAACCTTTATAAATAATTAAAGTACCCATTCTATCTAGTAACGTAATAGTTAATTTTAAAAGCATTTTTAATTTGTATTTGTTTTTTTCAGGTAAGTTCCAATTTTATTATTCCATTTATCAAGCCCTGGAAACTGGTAAGACACATTTTTTATTACCTTTTTTTCGCCCTTTCGGGGTCATCCCACCCAGTCCCGACGACCACCTCCCTAGGTGGTGCACTGCAGCCTGAAGGCTTATTGTACCTTGACCCCTACTCCTTCCCATTCACACACCATTCATTTTATTACCTTACAATTAAGTCAAGAAACTTGCGGTAGGCATGCGCATTACGCAAACAGCTAATTTTTGGCAGCGTATTCTGCAACTTTATTGCGACTTGCAACTTTACCAGTTGGACCGATTTTTCTTGCAGTTGCAACTGCAAGTCTAGAAAAATATGGTTATTTTAGTGGTATCAACCCCACCCAAAGTTACTAGTTGAGTAACCACCACCTTCTTGCTTTTTTCTTGAATTTTTATCCCCCAGGAGGGTAGCGGCAGCAATAATGAGGCAAATTGTAGCCGTGGTGGCTCTTTTTCGTTCAATTTTTTTCATTTTTAACAGCTAGTCTAAATACCGGTCAATAGCTAGGTTAGGTTCTAACTTTACTTTCACATTTTTGCACGTTGGTACCTTGCCCTATTTTTGCAATATTAAAAAGCGAATTGCCGACTGTAAAACGAATCTGCAATAAACTTGCAGCAAGTTTATTGTTGAAAGAAAGTTGCTGCAACCAAATTGCAGAAAGAACTTGCCGACTGTAAAACGGACTTAACCATATTTTTCCCAGACTTGCAGTTACAACTGCAAGAAAAATCGCAATAAAGTTGCAGAATACGCTGCCAAAATCAGCTGTTCGCGTACTGCGCATGCTTACCATGAAGTTTCTTGCAAGTTGCAGGAAGAACTTGCCGACTGTAAAACGGACTTTACAATTATACATATTTTCCCTAAGAGTTGCAATTGCAAATAACATCTGCATAAAGAAAAAGAAAAGAAATTTTAACAACTAAAAAAAAAGTATTTTATAAGACGTTTATCGATAATTTTACACAGTTTCGTAATTTAGAGTTGATCAAAAAATCCGCGACCATTACCAAGTTATGTTAGAAATTTCTGTTATTTATTACCAGAGACATGTTCCACAATGTTTCAGCAATCTGTAATTATATCTTAACGGAATTTTGACCTTTCTGCGGCTTGGCAACTTTGTTACTTTTAAAAATAGTGTGTAATCTTTAACAGGGGCGGAACTATTATCTGGTTTAATTCGAATAAAAAAAATTCTTTATATACGGTAAAGGAAAGTCACAGATAATACTTAAAGGGCTAGTGGAACAACTTATAAGCATTCAAAAACAGATAATATGTCTTCAGTAAAAGATCAATTTTCGAGTATTTGCACTTTAATGAATTTTATCAAAATGTTCTTATTATACAGGGTGTTATTTAATAAGTGTTCGATATTTCAGAGAGTGATTTTTCAAGTTTTTAAGGTAAAAGTTCCTATGAACGTGTGGTCTAAGATGTTGCCAAGATACAGGGTGTCAAAGTTTTATTTTTATTTATGTTTTTCTGCATAATTTCTAAATAATGCCGATTGTCGAACGAAAATTGTACCTGGGGTTTGACACGAGAAATTTGAATCTGTCTCTCACCTTACCTGACTAGAGGGCGCAGCTCATATATATTCTCACTTCAAAGGCTCATGACTTTGTACAACCCTGTATTTACATTTTGTTAAAGAAATGGATTTCAGTATTTTACGTAAAGGTACTCTTATTAGATGACGCTAGGAGCAATCGTTTTCGAAATATTTTGGTTTAAAATATTTCGATGCATACGCTTAGTAATAATAATATGCTAAGTAAAGACCGCTACTTGATAAAACCGTCATTTTCGGCGGTCTTTACTTAGCATATTTATTACTAAGCGTATGCATCGATTATTTTAAACTAAAATATTTCGAAAACGGTTGCTCCTAGCGTCATCTAATAAGAGTACCTTTTTTACGTAAAAATGACTAAGGAATCCATTTCTTTTAACAAAAATGTAAATACAGGGTTGTACAAAAGTCATGAGCCTTGAAAGTGAGAATATACATGTGGCTAGCGCCCTCTACAAGTAAGAGCTAAATTAAGAACAAATTCAAATTTCTCATGTCAAAAACCCCCAGGTACCAATTTTCGTTCGGAAATCGGCATTATTTAGAAATTATGCAGAAAAACATAAATAAAAATAAAACTTTGACACCCTGTATCTTGAAAGCGAAGCATCTTAGACCACACGTTCATAGGAACTTTTTACCTTAAAAATACTTGAAAAATCACTCTCTGAAATATCGGACACTTATTAAATAACACCCTGTATATTAGATCTTAATTGACACACCTTAAGAAAATCATTTTTTAGATTCTAATATCAGTTTTTTATACTGAATAGTAATTTCATTAATCAAACTACAAGCTCCCAAAAATGTATTAGTAAAGCTACTTAAAGGGGAAGTATAATATACAGGGTGATTCAAAAAATCGATCACGAAACTTAAGGGGTGATTCTACTTGGCAAAATAAGGGTAGAGCTTAATATAATTTTTTTCAAAATGTCATTCGTTTTCGAGTTACAAGCCGTCAAAGTTCAATTTTATTTTGGTTTTTCGCCATATTGCATTTATTTTTTAACCAATCCAGTTGATATTTGGCACACAAATCGAGCTTTGCAGATTCTAAAATTTTAAGACAAAAGTACTTTTTTAAATACTGCCAGAGGGCACTTTACCTAAAACTTAAAATTTATTTACATCATAACTTTTTATTTTGATCGCAAAGCTGGGAGCGCCATTTTCTAGACAATCAAAAACTTAAAAAATAAGGTAATTTTTATTAAAGTCGATAAACCTTACCGTTTAGGCACCAATAGACATCAAAGTTTTCATCAATTTCAATTAAATAACCTACATACATACAGGATGTCCAGTAACTCAACCGACAAACTTTACAGGGCGATTCTACAACAGAAAATAAGAAAAAAACTTCATATAAACATATGTCCTAAACGTCTTAGTTTTTTGGTGTTAAAAATTAAAAAAGTTTTTTTGAAATATAAGTTTCGTGATTGATTTTTGAATCATCCCGTATAAAAAGAAATAATTATTTTTACTTTTAATCACTTAATATTGACACCTCATAGAGTACAAAAGAAACATTTTTTTTTTTGTAATTTAATTACAGGAGTGATACTTTAATTTAAAAAGGATTTCTTATTAAATATTTTAAACTTTTAGTTTCTTTTCAGTAATAAAAACTGAAATTAAAATCTAAGTATATTATTCTTTTTTGTGTGAAAATCCATGAAGACCAAATTCATTAAAGTGCCAATATCTTAAAACCATCAATTTTTTTCCAATGACATTTTAATTTTTTGAAAGTTTATATGTTGTGCAGGGTACGATGCACCAATGTACAAACTTAAATTTTCTCCCTTTTGTAAAAAATAGTTTTTTTTGTAAATTAACTACTTTGCATATTTAAAAGTTACTTTACTACATTAGATCAGAATAGAGAAAATAAAAAAAAATAGCAATTTTGACAGTTTTTGCAAAGTTACTAAAAATTGTTGGGTGCTGGCTTCTGCTGTCTAAGCAAGAAGCCGTGGTCAGTTTTGCTTTATTACCATTCACCCAAACAGCAAGACTTTTCGATGAGCAATCCACCATATAAATAATGCACGGGTCTCACGATGCTTTATGTCCGCTCCACAGCTTAACCATTGTTTGCTAGTGTAGCCCAGCTCTGCAGCGAGATCAAGAAATAGTGTGAACGCATGCTTTACTTATATGGTGGATTGCTCATCGGAAAGTTTTTGCTGTTTAGGCAGTATTTAAAGATAACCAAAGAAAACCGTCAAATGCGGACTTTGCGGTTTTTTGAGTTTAAAAAAACGAAAATGCCTTTTAAGTGATTTTGAACATTTTTTGAGGAAGAAACATAAAACTGTTTATCTGTTACTGGTGCAATTATTATATTATTTTTATCGGTCAGTGTTTAAAGTATGTTACCTTCATAATTTATACAGGGTCTTTCACAGCGTATCTGACAAACTTTAAGGGCTAATTCTACAATAAAAAATATGAAAAATAGTTCATATAAAATATGTCCCAAACGTCTTAGTTTTTGAACTACAAAGTGTTAAAAATTTTAATAAAATTGTGTTTTTTTAAACTTACTTTTTTACCAATTAAGATGGTTTTTTAAAAATTGAGGTACGTCTCCTATGCACCAAGAGACATTTTTGGCATAGAAAACAAATTACCAGTGTCGTTCATAGGGGTTTAAGGAAAATATTTAAAAAAAAAAATGGTATGCCACTGCATTTTTCTAAAATATTTTTTTTTTTTATTTAATTCACATTTAGTTTGACACAATATGGATCTCCGACTTTTTTATTTGATGCACGAGTTTTCGCGTAAATAAATAAAAATCATGTTTCGACATGGTCAAATACCTATCTAAATAAAGAATAAAGAATATCAAAGATAACTTTTCACTGTAGAATTTGATGTTAGTAATGACCATGCCCAGGAATGGTTTTTATTTATTTACGCGAAAACCGTGCATCAAATTAATAAAAAAACAAATCAGGAAACCAAGTTTGTTCCAAATTTTAAATTTTAAAAAATATTTTTATAAAAAGCAGTGGCGTACCATTTTTATACTAAAAATATTTAACTTAAACCACTCATGGACGATAATAATAAAAATTATTTTTTTCTTGTATGCAAAAAAAATTTCAATTTGTTGCACAAAAGGCGTCTCTCAAATTTTTTCAAAATATCTAAATTGGTATAAAAGTTATTATAAAATAACACAATATTTTTAAAAATGTTAATACCCTATAGTTCAAAAATCAAGACGTTTAGGACATATTTCATATAAAGTTTTTTCATATTTTTTTTTGTAGAATTAGACCTTATGGTTTGTCGTATAAGTTGTGAAACACCCTGTAGAAATATGATTTTCTAGTATTGGAAATTATTTTTAATTATTAATCTGTAAAAATGTAAAAATTTTAATAAGAATGGCAAATAGAAGGTGGTTGTGATATAATTTTTCTTACACTTTTTTTTTAACTGCACTAACTTTACGTTTTTTTTTGGCTTTGGTATGAAGATTATAAAGGTTTAAAGGATCAAGAAGGTGTTATTAATTAATTAATTATGTGGCGAGCAGTGGTGCAGTGGCTAGCGTGTCAGCCTCTCACCGCGGCGATCCGGGTTCGAATCTCGGAGTCGGACATCGGATTTTTCATTGCTCGTCACCTCACAGTTGGCAATGGCAAAACACTGTGTAGTATTCTGCCATTTCTAGGTAGTAGTTATTTAAAAATAACGACCGTGGTGGCACTACCGCGTTGTCTAAAAGGTGCTGTGAAATGCAAAAAAACTGCATGTTTCAGTGCTTGGATAACGTTAACGATAACGATAACGACAATAATGGGTTAAACATTCAGTAACCCGGCACTCACGGTACACCGGTATTTAGGCATAAGCCTTCGTGAGATGTCATAAAGATAAAAAAAGAAAGTTAAACAAGATTAAAAGTAAGAGTAAATAGGGCAGATGTATAAAACTACGCACCTGACGCAGGTAATTTGGTAACTTGTAAAAATTTTCCGTAATTTCTGTAATAAAATCGCTTATGTCGGCATTTCTACCTTGTTTATGTCGTTAATAAGGTTAGAGGATGTTATTTACAACCTCTTTTAGATCAAATACTACAAGTAAATTCTTGTGTGGCAATATAAATTGTTGCTTTGAAACACGTTCAACAAATTACCTCAATAATTTTGCTATTTTTGTTACTCTACCTCCGTAACTTTATTTAAAACTTAATAGACCTTAGCAAATTGACAACATATTATAAATTGCAGAAAATAGTTTTGTTTTAAAAAAATTAACGGGCGCACCTAACCATAATTATTTTATTAATTTTTTAATTTTTTGTTTATTATTTCTTATTTTTCTTATATTCTGCTCTTTATCTGAAAAAGGTTAAGATTTAATCAAGAATATTTAATTTTTAGTTAATTACTTAGGCCCAGCTCTACAAAGCAGGTTCAAACTTCCCATATAACATTTTTTGCCGGCCATGTACATTTAATTTACTGGCATTGCCAACACTCTTTAATGGCAAGGCATTGGCAAAAAGGTATCAAAAAGACACGAAAGTGGGCAATTGGCCGTTATTGGGCCACGTGTTGCAGATAATGTGATGGCATCCATCATTAATAAGTTATGATGAAAAAATGCGTTTAGGATAATGGCATTTATTAATAAATAATTATTGCAAGTTTAATAAGTTAAATGTCCCAAAAGTTAAATAACGTGTTTAGAATTTTGTAATTAAAAAAAAGGCAGGAAAAATTATATAACATACATTTTTATACAGTAACAATAAACCATAAAAATTCAAGGTATGTATTAAAATTAGAAAAAAAAGATGGTAAATTAAACGAAAACACTTTAAAATAATAAGTATTCAAGGGACACTTACACTCAATTTTCGGATCCAAAACATAGGGACAAATATTTTAATGTCAAAAACTATTAAATATATATAATATTTTTATTAGCACGTCTTTAAAGCTTCTTCCTGATTTCATATAATTTTTTTAACTAACTACAAACCTAAAAGGTTTTAAAGAAAATGTTTACATCTCCTAAGAGTCTACTTGAATATCTCGCCTTCTCGACTAGCCATCACCAATTAATCACACAACATACACTAATTAGGTAATGAATACACTTAATTATGTCTATTAAAAAACTTTTTTCTATAAAAAGAAACTAAAAAGCTAGAAAACCACGTAGAAAACAATTGCACAAAGCGGTGAAAACAAATCATTTTTTTTCGTCTGTCAAAATCGTCAAATCTTGTATTTCGATTAAGCGGAAATTTGAATTTGTCACCTTCGGTCGAAATTAACCATTACCATCATTTTATTTTTATTCTCTCAAAAATACATAATAAACATTTTGTTTGACTTAATTTTTATTTGCATGATTTGTAACAAGATGAACTTGAAGAAGATCAAAAAATTGCTCTAATGTTAGTTAAATACCAATGTTTATAATATGGTTTGGAAAGTATGAATATGCGTTAAAGGTTTGCCTTCAAAATCCAATATTTATTTGCCTGCAACAAAAAGGCATGCTTTATTTAATGAGGATTTGTATGCCGCCATTTTGTATGCTTGCCGGCAATTCGGCTGCATGTAAAATTTATTGGCAATTGAGTGTTTATTTAGGGTTGCCTTTTTAATGCGTATTAGATGTTGGCATAATATTGCCAACAATTGCCAATGCTTTAGCATCAATGCCAATATGAAAAATGTATATTGCCGGCAAATAGTGTTTGCTGGGTTCAAAGGCCTAACCTAAGGTTAGGCCTTTTAACTTTTCGTAAAATCTCGATATTGCTGTCAGTGTCAAAAAATTAAGATTTACGAAAAGTTCTGTTTGAACCTGCTTTGTAAAACTGGGCATGTAATTAATTAGTTTTCCAAGAAACTGTTTGTCCAACGGATATTTTTTAACTTTTTAAACTTTGAACTATCTGATATATTTTGTTGTTTTTTTAACGAATAGTAAAATTTAGGGTAATTTTCTAGAAAATGGGAGCAACTCCGATTTTAACGAAATTTGGTATACGGGGTTTTGGGGCGCTGATCACGAATCTGAAAGAATTATTTGGCGGAAACGTTTCGTTCTCGAGATATCCATCATTAAAGTTGATATTTGAACTAACCATATTTCACTATATTCCCCCTTCTTTTTGCACACAATTCTTGATTTAATGCTAAAGTGTCACACAATATTTGATTTTCACCTTTTAAAACCCCGTTTTTCTACGTTTTTACATTATTTTTAAATTAAATTGCGTGGCTTTTCTTTGATAATCCGGCAACCATACATACACATAGGGCTTCATGGCAAACTGGGATTAAAATGATTCAAAGTGATAGCTATGCAGTTTAATGCAAAAATAATGTAAAAGACGTAGAAAAACGGGGTTTTAAAAGGTGAAAATCAAATATTGTGTGACACTTTAGCTTTAAATCAAGAATTGTGTGCAAAAAGAAGGGGAATATAGTGAAAATAAGCTTAGTTCAAATTTGCACTTTGATGATGGATATCTCGAGAACGAAACGTTTCCGCCAAATAATTCTTTCAGATTCGTGATCAGCGCCTCAAAACCCCGTATACCAAATTTCGTCAAAATCGGAGTTGCTCCCATTTTCTCAGAAAATTACCAAATTTAGAATAAATACTCTCCAAAACACCGTACTTTAATAAAAATAATAGTTACTTACCTCAGTTATCCAAGTGACTGGTTTTCCAAGATACTGGTTGTACGACGACCATTTTTTAAACTTTTTAAACCTAAAGTGGCCTAAATTATTATATATTTTATAATTGTTATTTTTTATTGCTTACAGTAAAATTAAGATTCAATACGATCCTAAACATCCTTATTTATTAAAAACATTAATATCTTAATGGATGGAAATTAGTTGGGTGATCGCCAAAAATGAAATTAAAAGTACTAAAAAACCAAAAAAAAAAATTAAAACAAGTAAAAAGATACTTTAAAATCGACGTTTCGGTGGCAAATCTGCCACCGTTATCAAGATAAATTGAATACAAATAATAACAAATAAAAATTTACTATTATTAGGTTTTAAATTTTAAAATTTTATGTTTTTTAGGAGATTCTGAAACGTCTTTGACATTAAATGTCAAATATGTTTGTTTGGTTATAGTGTCATAGTGACATAGATAACTGGTTGCTGGTGTATTTATTGTTTATATTACAAAAAGGGTGAATAGTTAGTTAATTTTTAGTCTTCCTGAAGATACTTCAATATCAAGCAAAGGCAACCAAGTGTTATTTAAATTAACTGAAATTGATGCTACACAATTATCTTTATTTAATAATATATACGCACTTTCTTTGATTTTACGTTTTTTAAAACAAGTTTCCTTTGCTAAAATGCTCGAAGCATCCCAGTTTATTCTATGATTGTTTTTAATGTATGATCTGTGTTCTTTTATGCGTTTGGCTAATGGTCTACAAGTTTCACCTATATAAAACTTATTGCATTCGCAAGGTATTTTATAAATGACATTTTTTGTATTTTCATTTAAGTTGTATGGTTTTGTTTTGTTAATTGAGATCTGATAGTGTTTTGTGTTTTAAAGATTGTGCGAATATTAAATTTATGTGCTATTCGTTGAATTTTATTTGATAGTCCGGAAATGTATCTTCAATTAATAGCTTACGTATTTCTGCTGGTTTTACGACGACATAATGGCCATTTGAATAAAAAGAAGCAAATGCTTATACTTATAAAATTTGAAGTAAATGCTAATGCTTATAAGTATAAGCAAATGCTTATCATATACAAAAATTATTCATATGGCCCAATATAAACATTAAAGCCAACCACCCTCTTTTGCGAAACTACACTTAAAAAAAAATTTACCACATAGAACTTTGGTTATGTTTAGCCACAGGTGGACGCGACAAAATTACAACTGACTTTTTATAAAAGTTGTGTGAAAAATATTTGTAAAAAAACCAACCTTCTACGTTGTCAATTTACAAAATATTTTTTTCATTGTAGGTCGACCAAGGCCGCAGTTATAATAGAAAAAAGATTTTCTGGACACTCTTTTGTCTTCGTTTTTCATGAAAAATCTCCAGATTTTTAAAGGAAACATTTTTATAGTTTAACTTACAGTTGTCGTCTGAAATTATATGGTTTAAAAGCTATAACGGAGTTTTTATTAAAAAGCATAAAATATTTACCACTAAACAAATTACTTAAACGATAATAAACTTAAGGCCATTACTAAATGTTTAAATTATAGTACCTATTTAAATTACTTACCATAATAGGATTTTGCCATAAAAGGTAATTAATGAGCTATAAGAAACATGGAAGTCTCCTGTTAAAAGTTTTACTTAGGTGTAAACATTATAAGTACTATACTAAAAACATAAAAACTCTTTAAGTTGTTTCGCTGATGCAAAGATGTGCAAAATTTAAAATAAAAATTTTAAGAAGTTAAAAATAATAAAAAAATAAAATAAAAAAGAAGTCGGTTAATATAACATATGGTATTAAAATATAAAAGCTTGTGTTTATTTAGATATTAACATTGAGTAGTTTCCTATATGACGCCAACTTACGTAGACACACTGTATATTTTAGCAGTTGGATCAATTAGCATTTAACCCTTCAATTTTTAAATACGGCAACATATATCCTCAAAAAGGTTCGCTACATCATTCTATGACGCATTGATTGAAACAAACAGAATTCTACTTCAACATGACAACGAAAGAAGCCGCTAAATATAATATTTATAAGATTATAATTGTTGTCTGACATTTGGGAGTAAAACAAAAGCATTTCCTTTCATTGAACCAAAACGAGTATGGTACCATAGCATGGGTCCGACAGGACGGATATGGTGGGCTTGTCTCACCTCTTCCCACATATTTTCCGAACATATTAACATGCAAATTTTAAATGAAATAACCAGGGTCGTCGCGTTTAAGAGGGCATATTTAAGTAAATAGTGCTTGGGCCAGTAATGAAATGGACTTCCCATATAACATTTTTGCCGGCGTTGTACATTTAATTTACTGCCATTGCCAACACTCTTTAATGGCAAGGCATTGGCAAAGAGGTATTAAAAAGACCCGAAAGTGGGCAATTGGCCGTTATTAGGCCACGTGTTGCAGATAATGTGATGGCATCCATCATTAATAAGTTATACCAAAAAATGCGTTTAGGATGATGGCATCCATCATTAATAAGCTATTGGCAAAAAATGCGTTTAGAATAATGGCATTTATCATTAAATGAGTATTGCAAGTTTTATAAGTTGAATGTCCCAAAAGTTAAATAACATATTTAGAATTTTGTAATCGAAAAAATGAGAAAAAAAGGGCAGGAAAATTTTATCAATAAAAAAATTACATAATATAAATTTTTATACCGTAACAATAAACCAAAAAAAAAAAGTATGTAATAAAATTTAAAAAAGATTGTAAATCAAAAGGAAACACTTTAAAATAGTAAGTATTTAAGGGACACTTACACCCAATTTACACTTACACCCAATTTTCAGATCCAAAACATAGGGAGAAATATTTTAAAGGAGTTAAATGTCAAAAAAAAAAAAACTATTAAATATATATAATTTTTTTATTAACACGTCTTTAAAACTTTTAATTAGGCAACTCCCTGATATCATATAATTTTTTTAGGTAACTTTGTAGTTACACATTTTTCATATTGGCATTGATGGTAAAGCATTGGCAATTGGTGGCAATATTATGCCAACATCTAATACGCATTAAAAAGTTAACCCTAAATAAACACTCAATTGCCAATAAATTTTACATGCAGGCGAATTGCCGGCAAAGCATACAAAAATGGCGGCATACCAATCCTGATTAAATAAAGCATGCCTTTTTGTTGCAGGCAAATAAATATTGGATTTTTGAAGCCAAACCTTCAACGCATATTTATACTTTTCAAACCATATTATTAACATTGGTATTTAACTAACATTCGAGCAATTTTTTTGATCTGTTTTATTTATAATGGCGGCTAAACAACATTATTTTATGTTTTTTACATAATTTAAAGGAAATGGCCTTTTCCTAACATTTTATTGATACAAATCATGCAAATAAAAATTAAGTCAAACAAAATGTTTATTATGTATTTTTGAGAGAATAAAAATAAAATGATGGTAAAATTAGCTAGGTTAATTTCGACGATTTCGACCGAAGGTGATAAATTCAAATTTCCCGCTTAGCCGAAATACAAGATTTGACAATTTGACAGATGAGGCAACCTTGCTTTTGTTTGGCCGCTTTGTGCAATTGTTTTCTACGTGGTTTTCTAGCTTTTTAGTTTCTTTTTTAAAGAAAAGAGTTTTAGTAGACATAATTAAGTGTATTCATTACCTAATTAGTGTGTGTTGTGTAATTAATTGGTGATGGCTAGTCAAGAAGGCGGGTTATTCAAGTAGACTGTTATGGAGCTGTAAACATTTCGTTTAAAACCATTTAAATTTGTAGTTACCTAAAAAATTATATGATATCAGGGAGTTGCCTTATTAAAAGTTTTAAAGACGTGTTAATAAAAAAAAATATATATATTTAATAGTTTTTTTTTGACATTTAACTCCTTTAAAATATTTCTCCTATGTTTTGGATCTGAAAATTGAGTGTAAGTGTCCCTTAAATACTTACTATTTTAAAGTGTTTTCTTTTGATTTACTATCTTTTTTAAATTTTATTACATACTTTTTATTTTTTGGTTTATTGTTACGGTATAAAATTTATATTATGTAATTTTTTTATTGATAAAGTTTTCCTGCCTTTTCTCTTTTTTCGATTACAAAATTCTAAATATTTTATTATATATATATCGCCGATTTTACTTACATTTGGTATACGGGGTATGTTGGGGCGCTGATCATTTCGTTTTCGAGGCATCCATAGGTAAACTTGAAAAGTAGATTTACCTATTTTACTATATTCTTCCTTTTCTGGAAACAATTCTTGACTTAAGGCTAAATTAGTACTCAATAATTTCACCTCTTACAAACCAATTTTTCTATTTATTTTACCCCTTTTTTCCATAAAACTGTAAAGCTTCACCTTAAGCATAGTAGCCATTGCGCCGCCATAGCTTCTGTAGTAAGAATAATTGAAAGTGAAGCATTGCAATTTAATGAAAAAATTGGTAAAATAAATAGAAGAATGGGTTTTAAAGTGAAAATCAAATATTAAGTGCCAATTTAGGGAAAACACAAGAATTGCGTGCAAAAGAAGGGGAATATGGTGAATTTAGGTTAGTTTTCTATTCAAGTTTGATGATGAATCCCTCAAGAACAAAAGTGTCTGACTAAAATTTCGTTCAGATTCGTAAATAGCGCCCTAAATTGTTAATATTTACCAAATATTAAAAGTAGTATTACCATATCCACCCAAAAAAATATATATTTTTTTCAGTTTAACCCACTGTATTTTAAAAAGTTAAAACATTTGTATTATAAGTTACTTTAACGTGACGTCTTATACTTCGATGGAGCCGAGCTGCACGCACAAAAAAACATGACTCATTCGGCGTTACCTCGCGCGTTCCATTTAAGGCTTGAAGTGCAAGCGAGAGCGCGGAACGAGCGACAACAAGAGGCACAATCTCCGCGTCGTTCGACATCTGTTTCTCTCCTACTTGAGTGAGCGTGCAGTGAAAAGTAAATGTGGTGTCAATTATTTATAGCAACGATAATTGCAGCGATAAAGGTGATGATTCTTTCAAAGTTTTCACGTTTAACTATCGTCGTAAACCAACTTTGTATACAACCGATTTTTATTAAACCTTTCTTAAGAAAACAATTTACGGGCAACAATTTAAAATATTGGATTTTTATTATTATTTTTTGTATTAATGCATTTTTTTATTTGATAAGAAATAAGGAAAGACAAGTTTTATTGGAAAACTCTATTATATACAAAAACTTTTATATAATTTCTGGAAAAATACATTATTTTTAAAATAATGTAGAATTTTTAAAGTATTACATGTTTATTTAGCTTTCAAGAACGCATTTCCAAACCTAATTTTTTAAATCTAATCCATACCATATAATTATTTAAAAAATTGTTCTTATGTGTTTTTATCAAGTGTCCATAAATTACGTAAGGCATTTAGGGGAGGGGCGGAAAGGGGACGACTTGAATCCCTCCTAATCTTACCGTGGGGTGAGGGGGGTCTGTGCAAATATGATGTAATTTTTCCTCCGCGAGAAACAGGGAAAAGTTAATAAAATTTGGGCATGTCCCCACAGGAAAATGTGTGTGATGCAGTGTCAGTTTTTGGGTGAAGGCTTTTTTTGCTCTTCAAAATTATTCCAACAACAAAAACATCATTTCCGGTTTCAGAAATAATACCTTTTTCCATTCCCATAAATCACACGTAAGATTGGGAGATGGGGGCGGCGGAAGGAGTTGAAGCAAATCTTACCAGGGCGAAGGCGGGGTCTAAAAATTGAAAAAAAACGTTTCACTAAATTTATGGACGCCCCATACTACTTTTATTTTCCTAAAGCCATAAGTTTTTAAAATATTTCTAAGAGAAATATTGACAAGTTAAAATTACATAAAATAATTGTCTTCTCACCAAAGAGAATAGACAAGGATAGGGGATCAATTGCTGTTTTGAAAAGTGGCACAATTTGAAGAAAGGGTCTGCGGGATGGCAGGGCATGCGCATACGCAGTCCCAATGTCAAAATCGTCGGTATATTCAAAAACATTGATTTATTGAGTAAATATACATAAAACATTAATAAAAAGGGTGAAATGTGGTTTATACTGAAATTTATTAATATTTTAATGACTAAATATTGGTAATTTAGTGCTAATGGTGTATTAAAATCTATTTGGTAGAAGTCTATTTTTTTCTTAGATTGGAATAGGTTAATGTGGAAAAATATATATAAATTTTAGGGAAATAAGAACTGAAAATAAAAATCTAATTAGAATTATTTCTTGAAAACTAAACTTTTATTGTAAGATTACATATTTAGCATAAAGAATGATTGTAAAATGTAAAAGAAGCGTATAATTTTAAGAAATATATGAAAATAGCATGCTAACACTTACCAACCAAATAAATTTTAGATTTATTTTGATCCTGTTTAGTTAAAAGGTATTATAGTGTATAAGTTAATATTACTTATACTGAGAAAAGCGTAGTGGGATTTCATTTTTCATAGGGCACTGTGCTTGGTCCCATTTTATTCGATATCTACATACTTGTTTTTTTAGGTATGAGGAAGCAGATAAGATTATAGTTTTTAATTTACAATGAAAACAAATATACAGCCACAATAATCACAAAACATCAGCCATATTGAACATTATGAAAGTCAAGAGATTTGACATTTATAACAGCCAATAGCAAGCCGGAAAAAGAACTTCCCATGCGCATGACGAGTAATCCCGCTGTGTTAAGTTAACCATCAAACCGGTTAAAGTTCGCAAGATATTTGGCTGATATTATTGATTCAGACACAAAAATGTTACGTAAAAGGTGCGTACTGAAACAAAAAATTATAAATAAATCCATACTTTTAACCAAGCACGTGCTTTTTACCAACTTTAAGCAAGAATAAAATAAAACTTTGACGAGCTCTTTCGATCGCTGAACACAATCACAAGTCGCAGGTGTGTGCCATTTTTTAATTGGTGGGGGTAAATCAACTGTTTCTCTCCCCTTCTCCATTCTCTTTGCTTCTCACACGAATATCTTAAGGTACTTCATTTCTACGTCTCTGGTTTTCATAAACTTAAATAGTAATTTCTGCTGTACCTCACGACTGCCATATAATAATATGCGACAGTTGCATTCGGGCTGATCTCAAGTTGATCCTCTGCCTAAGTCTGACAGAGATTGGCCCAAATTTATGTGCATGTTTTCGAGCTAAAGACTCACGGCCTCGCCGAGTCATGTTCGCGAGAACGAAAGAAATTCCGATGTATTTTTAAAATGATTATTGAAATTAGCTGCTATGTTCTGTGAGTGAGATACACAGACAGAAGTGGATATTGTCAGGAATTTAAAAAAAGTCAATATTGTTTTTAAAAGTTGTGTGGGTTGTAACAATATGCGGTAATAGTTCGATATAGCGGTTTTCGCTATTATAAGAGATTTTTGAAAATTCTTTTTCAGGGCGTTTCTATAGGTCGATTATGACACAAATCCGTGTGCGCGTTTTCGAAAATCCATTTCTATAATGTATTATTAATAAAAACATGTTTACGGGACGGTGGAGTGAACAGGGGTGCTGGGTGGGGACGAAACTATAGAAATCATATATTAAACGCCCAAAAAACAGTATTTCACAGTACACACCGCACTTTCTGTTTACAAAAATGTCCAAAAATTGTTTAAAAAATTAAAAATAAATAATAGTACAACAATCCCGCCATGGCTGTCACTGCATAAAAAAGAAGAGTTTGCAATAGAACTGTAAATGTCTTTCGATGTTGCCTAATAAAGTAAGAAAGTGTCAATAGCTTAAAAAAGGAAGATACAGGAGGAAATTCATATGAAAAATTAAGTTATTCCTTCTTCCTATTATAATTTGTAGAGAAAAAGGAAAATACCTTAACATAAAGAAGGAGGCATTTCTACAAAAATACCATTTTTCTCATGGAAATGGTGGATAATCCCGAAATAGGCTTTGTGTTAATTCTTCAAAGAAGTTTGGCAACGCTGCTTCTATTTAGACTCATTTTCATAATGACGAACTTCATGTTATCAGCTGACCAAAATGCATTTTCCTTCTTTAATTAATGGCGGACGAGATATCTCATATGTGTGGAATAGTTTTTCGAAAACTTTAATACTTCAAAATTAATTTACAGTTTTCATGTGCCCCAAATCCAGTGTATTAATGTTTTCTTGTGTTTGACGTTGGATTTATACTGTTTTGTCCCCACCCAGCACCCCTGTTCACTCCACCGTCCCGTAAATATGTTTTTATTAATAATAAGTTATAGAAATGGATTTTGGAAAACGCGCACACAGATTTGTGTCATAATCGACCTATAGAAACGCCCTGAAAAAGAATTTTTCTTTAGCAGGGCCGTATTATCCATTAGGCTGACTAGGCTACAGCCTAGGGCGCCATGAAAAATAGGCGCCGCGCCGAGCAAAGGAGTAATAGGCGCTAGACAGGGAAGTTTTTAAAAAACTTTAGGTTGAGTGGGGATTTTTGTTGAGTAAAGAGTAAAAGATGCGTACAGACGTGAAAACGAGGGAATGACTTTTTTTGCTCTTCAAAATTTTTTTGATGTAAAATAGGCGCTCCGGGAATTCTAGCCTAGGGCGCCTCAAACAGTTAATACGGCCCTGCTCTTTAGTATTTGCAACTTAACTTTAAAAATAGTAAGTTAGAAAGTATAGACTTAGCCAGAATTTTAACTCATTTTTTTAACGTCACTCAAAACTTCATTTTTAGTTGGTTCATACACTATTTCAAATGCCTCTACTTCTTTCTTTTCTTGTTCTTCAGATTCACTTCCAATATCATTTAAGTAATAATTAATATTGTCAATATCCTTATTACTTTCTTTATGTCGTCTTTTAATCTCCGTTAGATCCTTTTAACTTTAATATTTTTTGATATACATGTCTTTTTTTGTTACGCAAACAACAACAGGGGTCGCCGGCGACCCCAAACACCCATAATTCAGGCAATAAAGTTCTGCAGCATACGTTATTTGCTGTGGTAATAGTAACAGCCAAGCTACAAAGGTAGGTGTAGCAGCAAGATTATAAAACAACTTTTACAAGAAATCTGTATAAAATATTATTCGGTGGGGTCACTGGTGATCCCATGTTGTCGTTTAAGGGTTAAGGGTGTAAAACTCAAAAACCGGAAAGAAACGTACCATCATTTTATCATGTAGAAAGTAAAAAGAATTTTATGGGTCGCATAATTAAATAAAATTTCTCGTCTGGAAGTACTCAATAGAGCAACACAAAGTATAGTCATTAGAATCAAATAAGAGAAATCATAAAAGTTATCAAACCTTCGTTGACTCCAAAATTTTATTACGCCGCTTGTCGGCGCCTTTTGCACTAATAGTAGGACAAAGCGGCGCAGTATCATTAGGGAGTTTTTTTTTATTAAAACGAGTGGCGGTATTTTGTTTATGTTTTTATGATTTCCTATATTTAATTCCAACGACTGTACTTCTATTATGTATTCTTAATTGAATAAAGAATGTTGATTTAAATTTGTAAATTTGAGAATGCAATTAGAAATTTTGACTATGATGATGTGTATGATGAATCTGATGCTCAGTGTGTGATGTTCTTAAACCGGTGTATATATGGTCACGCAAATTTGAAACAGGGGCGAACATAGGAGGGGGAGCATGGGAGCCATGGCACCCTCCCTTTCTATTTTTTAATGTTTCATACATGTCTAATGGCAAATATGGGTATTTATTGAGGGTCCCCCTCAAGGTTGGTCCGAGGGGTGAGGCTGATGATGGAATTAAAGAGTGAGGACCTTTTTAAATACGTGGGAAGGAGATTTTGTGTAATTTTATAAAAGTAATGAAAGGTGAAAACAATAAAAAGAGGTTGGAGGACCTTTTTTTTTTTGCTCTTTAAAAAATTTGAACCTTTTTAAAAATTTTTTTTGCCACCTCACACACTTCTCTCCTCGGCCCATGGCCCCACCTCAGAAAGTCAATATGACCGCCTCTGATTTGAAACGCACTTGCATGAAAGCAAATGTTAAATGAAGCCTTTGATACACACGATTCAGATGTACCTGTCAGTTCTGCGTCAGTTTTGGCAGCTGGTGGCGTGAACTTAAACATAAGCGTGATTCAGCTAAAAGATTTTTAAATTTTCAATGTATTCATTACTATTAACTTTCCAAAAGCATGGTACATATCTATAAAATCACGCAATACGTCTTCCTGGCAGCAAAGAGCCATTTTGTTAACTCAAAACCAACAATATAATGCCGTAAACGATGTCCCTTAACTGAAACGTTAACTAACGTGTCCTATACATGCACAAGTTTGCACGACACGCGCCACGAAAAATCAAACTCGGACATCGAGTCGCATGCCAAGCCAGATGTTGCAGTTTTTTAATACAGACGGTCGAATTTGCGCGCGAACTTTGGCTTTTTGATGTGACAGTTTTGCATGACCGTGTATACTCCGGTTAAGAAGAATCTACCTTCATTATTAAATTTGATAAGGGACACAGAATCGATTTATTAAATCTAAACACTAAAACATCATCTCTGCCAAGGTTAGTTTATATTTATAAGGTTGCGACATATCCTCAACTTTTAGGCAGTTCGAGGTCGGGGACGCAAGGAAGGGCACTCCACGGAGAAAAGTTGGCAAGACTGGGTAAAATCAAAGCTAATGATCAATCCAGTGGCGTCTAGAATTTGCGCATTCCATTTTGCATTGTTTTGGAAGTAATATTTGTTGAAAGATGTAATTGCATATGTTTTTTATTTAAAGTAAAAGAATTTACAACTTAATAATAATTAAAAACTGTTGTGTAAACGGTTGTTCTACTAATACAATAAACTGTATATCTCCGGCACTGAACAACATGGCCGAAAAATGGGAGATGTGACGTCATAACACGTCAAAGCAATATGGCCGAATGTCGCGACCCTATATAAACCGACTTTGATCTCTGCATTTTGTAATATTAAAACTCAATCAAAAGATGTTTGTTGTGTATACAAGACATAATAGAAAGATTAGCACTTTCGTTTCGCAGAAGCCGTTGTGCTAATGGCAAAAGCGGGCTTGTCCGTAACCTATCCCAACGTTAACCTCGCTGCCGATTACGAGGTTGTGAGGCAAGATATCTGATTTAGGAGTTTTAGCAAACATAGGTCAGGTATTTAATACAGGGTGTTAATAAAGTACATTCTGTACGTTGGCGTAGTCATAATTAGGTTTGGTGGAGTCGCCCATAGAAAACCTAAAAAAAAAAGCTTTAGAAATAGGTCTATGAAAAATATTTAAACGACGAATTTTCTGGGACATGTTATTCACCACTTATTTGTTTATTTTAATCCCATAATATACGGGGTGCCCGGAAAGTCAACAATCATAATTTAAAAAAAAACTGATGTTTCATAACATCTTTGACTTCATCTCAAACAGCAGAACCCTTCCCTTAGCATGGCGAAGAAGGAAAATATGTTGTCCTTTGTCACCTATGATTTTATTGTGGACGGTTATGTGGATCCCCCTTCTCCTTACCATAGGGGAAGAAGAATGTGGAGGTAAAAAAATCAGTAAAATTAGATGTTTTTTAAAAGCAAAAACCTTTAATTTTTTTATTTTTGTCTTTAATAATATTAATTAAGAAAAATGGTGTTTTTAAGGGGGCGACCGTTTTTTTGGTCTTTAAAATTTTTGTACTTTTTTTTGACCGTCTAACCCCACCCCTCCCCCATAAAAACCCTATATATACGTACGTGTCAAACACCATCGATTTTTAGGGGAGGGCTATGGGGGCCACGGCCCCCCTTGGATGTGACATCCTTTCTATTTTATTGTGTTTCATACATGTCTAATGGTAAATATGTATGGGCATTTATTGAGGGTCCCCCCAAGGTTGGTCCGAGGGGTGAGGCTGATGATGAAATTGAAGAGTGAGGACCTTTTGAAATACGTGGGAAGGAGAATGAAAGGTGAAAACAATAAAAAGAGGTTAGAAGACCTTTTTTTTGCTCTTCAAAAAAGTTGAACATCATTTAAAAATTTTTGTTTTGTGCCACCTCAAACACTTCTCCTCGGCCCTCGGCCCATGGCCCCCCTCCGAAAGTCGATATGACCACCCCTGGCTGGAAGTGATGGAAAAAGGGCGCCGTTTGAAAGGCGAGGACCTTTTTTGCTTTTCAATTTTTATTTGGAATAGCAAAGGGCGCCAAGTTTTAGCAAGGGGGCGCAAAAAATTAGGACCTTTTTGTTTTCGTCTTTAGAAAAGCCGAAGGGGCGCCAGATGAGAGTTTTTGCCCCCTCCCCAAAAGAAATAAAGATCTGGGGCTGTCTTTTATTGCTAGCTATTTTAACCGCTTTTACTTGAAAGTACCAGTCAATATAGTTTATTCTCTAGCCGTTCCAAGCAACGCACAAGTTTCATTTATACTTATCTCTTTATAATCCATTGGAAGTGGCCCTGAAAGTCCCACTTTCTTCATATTTGCATTTCTTAAGTAAATATGGAACCCATTTTCTCTAGAGATTAAATAAATTTTAAAGAAAATATTTTTATCCCTTAAAAATAATATTATTCTCTCCTGTAGTTTTAATTAAAAAAAACCGCTTCCTCCATAATCCCATCGGATCGCATCGTTCCGGAAAGTAATTTAAAGCATCCACTTTCCAAGTAAATCCCAAAAATGCCTGTAAATCGTGTTACACGAACGAAAAAGAAATTTCAGCAAGTAGTCTCATTACTAAAAATCCTTAGCGAAACCCAGACGGAATCCTTTAGCTCGACCGCTGATTATAAAACAACACCGAAGCTTCAATGGCCAATTAAAAGAAAGTACCAGTGCCGTAGGTTTAGGTGGTAAAAATTTTCTGTTGTTTTAATATATGGCTAAACTTATGGTTCCGGTACTTACTCTGTGTACCGGGATACCGTCCTGTTTCATATTACAGGTATCCTGCTACCATGTCGGATGGCAGCACTTCACATGGTTCCTTTCCTGGTCTCGCCCAACATTTAGTGGTCTTGCTCAAATATTTAGTGGTTAGTCTAACAAAACCCTGGCAAAAAGTGTAACATGTATCGAAGCCTGCACAGACACAGACCCAGGGCCTTAGAATTCCCGGAGCGCCTATTTTGCACGAAAAAATTTTGAAGAGCAAACAAAATTCACAGAGAAATAAGTTCTAATTCCCACCCGACATAAACTTTTTAAAAACTCCCTGTCTAGCGCCCCTATTACTCCCTTGTCTGGCGCCTATTTTTCATGGCGCCCTAGGTTCAGCCTAATGGATAATACCGCGTTATATGCAACCGCAGACTTGCGGGCCCTAACTAGTAAAATGGGCTGCATACGTCCTGGGTGGGGACGTGGTCTAAATTTGTCATGAATAGGAGATCCGTGGTTCGAAACCCACGTTAAGCTGTAGGTCCCGTCTGGCTGACATTACCCTGACGTAAAACTGGGGTGCCCAATAAACTGCACCCTCTAAATCCATACATTCATCCTGGTCTGATTAGTTAGCACCATTGTTTTTACATGCTGGGTGTTTTCGGAACCATAAGGCACTAAAAATAGGGCTAAATACACAAATTGTACAAAATTTAAACGACACACCCTATGTTTAAATGTTTATTAAGGTTAACCCCACGGTTTAAGTATAGTATGTTCTCATGGAAGTGTTAAAAACAGTATTTTTTTATCAAATTGATGACGTTTTTTTCACTTTAAACTAGTTTATGTTAAAACGTCTACTGGAATTTTCTTTTAATATGACTTTTGTATGTAACAGTAATTTGGACTAAACCAATAAACCAGCTTACCGTAAATTCCGACATTACTTCTTTTAGTTTATGTGTCACTAAATTTAAATTTTTATCAGTTACATTTACTTCACAATATCTAAGGGAACTTAAAACCCTTTAAAGTAAGGTACTACCTTTCTTTCCATTTGAACTTTTGACGTTTGTGTTGGTAAGGGAAGAAGATAACCCTGAACAAGTCAATTTTAATACAGTAACGTGTCCTCTAAAAATAAAATTGATGCATTTTAGGATTAGATTAGCAAACAAAAAACGACACTATTTAGGGTGTCTCATTTTATTCAAAATGCACTGTATGCTATTACCTGACTTTATTTCAAAACACCTAATATTTCTTATGTTTTTATTTTTAGTTTATTATTATTTTATCCTAATCTCTATATCTCTTTGAAAAAAAGAAAGAATTACAACATAACCTTACTTAAAAGAAGAGTGGCTTTAGCTACCATTAGAATTAGCAATATCTGACGTTTAACCGATCGGTCTATTATTAACCGCTAGGTCGTTATAAGCCAACCGACAAAGCAGCCGACCTTCTTTTTCTTCCAAATATCACAAACCCTACTAATATCCTCTGCTTTCGATACTTTAAAACACTTATTCAAACATAACACAATCCTACTTTCAGAGTGCCACGCTTCTTTTTTCCGAAATGCCCGCAGTGTAACTCCGAAAATTAAATATTCCTGCGGGTAACTTGCTAATTTCTTCCGCTCGGGGTAAGAGATTAAATCTAATTAATTATTTTTTTGTGTTTATCCGCCTCTGTTATGTCCTGTTTTATGGGAAGAAGCTAAATTATAACAAAACAGCTAGAAAGAAAGATTACTATTATTTTATCTCCAAAAAGATATTTGAAAGAATAGAAATAATAAAAATCTAACCTCACTTTAAAGAAGAGTGGCTTTAGCTACCATTGTCATTAGCAACGTCCAACGTAGAACCGATGGGTCGTTCTAAGCCGACTGACAAAGCGACCGACCTTTTTCTTCTTCCAGCGTAACGCAATCCCTACTAATATCCTCTACTCTATTTTTTTTTAACACTTATTCAAACGTTACACAATCCCACTTTTAAGAAGCCACGCTCTTTTTCCGAAATGCCCGCAGTTTAGGGTCCGAAAATTAAGCATATTCTTGCGGGTAAGTCTATTCTTCACCTCGGGGTGAAGAGATAACATCTAATTGATTTTTATATCGTTTCTTTCCCTCTGTTAAGTCCTATTTTATGGAAGACA
Source organism: Listronotus bonariensis (assembly GCA_014170235.1). NCBI lineage: Eukaryota > Metazoa > Arthropoda > Insecta > Coleoptera > Curculionidae > Listronotus > Listronotus bonariensis. The sequence goes on from JACEGR010002947.1 coordinate 115,518, forward strand.
TAAACGGAACAGCTCGACAAGATAATTATTATTTCATTTCCATCTCTATACCTCTTTGCTTAAAAACAAATAATTACAACATAACCTTACTTTAAGAAAGTGGCTTCCCAACTACCTTTGGCATCAGCAACATCCAACGTTTGTATGATAGGTCGTTCTAAGCCGACTGACAAAG